>BMAV01008449.1:243998-259031 GCA_019973955.1 Trichonephila inaurata madagascariensis | reverse complement strand
CTTGTTTAAGTCATAGGAAAAGTGAAGAGAAACTTTTTCTGAAAAACAAAATCAAAGAAGTCTTATGAAATTTCCAGAAAATAAGAGATCTATTTGTATTTCGCTTTTCAAAAATGCAATGTGAATACCGTTGCTTAAATGAGAATTTCTGGCCAAATCTTTCACAGAATTGTGGAACAGTGCGACGTTAATATATATTCACTCAATCACTATTCACAGAATTGTGACACATTATACTAAAATCATTCTTATCTCTGGGGACTATTTTATATATTTATTTTTTACATATTTAAAGCATACCTTATAGCTAAGGAGCTTAGATCTCGGAAGACGAGTAGAATCAATCTGTCTCGATTCGTTTTATATTTCTGTTTATGTACATAGGGTAAGAATATAAATCAGAATAACAAGTGAGTGAGTGAGTGAGTGAATATTAACGTCGCTCCACAAGGGCTTCTAGCAACGGACCTCGTTATTTCGAACTATGGACAAGTGACGAAGACGACCCCTGAGCTGGCGCCCCCCCCCCGCTCTATCCTTACGAACACACCACACCAACGGGAGAATGTTTGAGCTCTCGACAGATTTAACGTGCATCGCTTCCCTACACGGCGGGTCTTTAGTGGTAAATAGAATATCAAAAAATTTTCACTAATAACATACTGATTCATAAAACTTCGTTTGACTACGGTTCATATTAATTAAAGTTGGATTTTTGAGATCATAATCATTTTTTAAATCAAATACTAACTGAAATAATGAGCAGCTACATAATTGTAAACCAGATTTTAGAAATAAGTGAATATATTCAGAGGGTGTCTGAAATAAGGGTTTAAATTGAAAGTTTGAAATATAGATTCGCAAATCAAACAAAAATCTCAATAATTTCTTTTGTCAGAAAACAATCACAAACCAATAGAAGAAGCATTCCCGCGCGAGCAGCCGCTAAAATCTATATTTTAAAAGAAATTAATTTGAATGTCTCTTTCCAAACAACTCAGAAACCCCTCCAAATTCAAATCCTATACAGGAATTATCAGCACTCTACAGAGATCACCATTTTATAGAGTGGTCATGGTAACCTAGAGGTAATTTTCATGAGCTTGTGGCCGGCCATAGTGTTACAGAAGACCCGCCGTGTAGAGACAGTGAACATTAACATCGCACTGTTCAGTTACACGAGGGCTTTGGGCATCGGACCTTGTCATTTTGATCCATAATCAAGTGATGAGGAAGACACCTGAGCTGGCACCCCTCTCTCTTAACATCCACACCAACGGGAGGACGTTTGAGCTCCTAAGCAGTATTAGGCTCTAACTAATGACGCACGGGCCACAAGTCCTTTACCAAGACCACTAGGCTACCGCGGTCACCCAGCCGTGTAGAGGGGCTGATGTGGGCTCAATGTGTCATGGTTCTAGGTACTAACATAGACATCGTGTGGAAGTTTGGAAGCTGGAACGTTGGGTGCCAGATTAGGTGTCGTCCTCGTCACTTGACCGTGGTTCAAAATGACGAGGTGTGATGCGTATGTTTTATAGTGATATGTTTTATAGTTTTTATCCCTCGTGATGTTTTATAGTTCGATGTTAATAAACCCTCACTCCTCCGTTTTGCAGAACTATCGAAAATTTCACACCTTACTTACGTGAATATTTCGAACCAAGAAAGCTTTAAAGGGTATCAGTCTCTCTATGAGGTACTTTTTAGCGGCTTCAGATTTTTTCAGCTTGGATTAACCCCAAACACAAAGTTATTTTCATTAGAATTAATTTAGTTTGAAAAAAAAACCCGACAGTTTCTTGGGATAATTTTTATACTTAACACAGAAGAAAGTAATTCGTTCAAATCTTATAAAGGTAGAACATAATATAAAATTTAAGATTTTTGTGCAAAATTGTGTATGTTCTTGAATAGTGTGTACTTTGAATAGTGAAATAATTCTTCGATAATACTGCGATTTCAAAGATTATCATAAATATGTAATACTCTAAAATGGGTTACCTTATTGTGTGACTTATTGTGAACTGTGCTCTCTCTTCTTAAAAAATAAAAATTCAGCCTATTTTAGATTCCTTTCCCAAATATTTTTAACGTATTCATAGTACAGTAGAAGATTAGGAAAACTGATCAATGAAAAAATTAAAAGAAAATTCATTAATGACTAAAACATGCAGTTTGATATAGCTAAAGGGAAGAAAATGCTTTACATTCCTATTTCCAACCAAAAAATCTTTACACCTGTGTACAAAAAGTAAATTCGTTTCAAATCTTAGAGATAAAAAAAACAAAAGTTTTTTTTTTCTTTTAAATTTAAAAAGCGTTTTTATTTCGGGAAAGAGGAATTCTGCTTACAAATGTTGACGTAGAATTAAATAGAAAAAAAACTTTTATTCGCTTTTTTAAAAAGATGCTGTTACAAATATATGCTCAAGAGGGAATTACTGAAAATGTTTTCCATCATGGAAAACATGTGGAAACTAAAGCAGCACTAATGCCATGAGTGACGAGGACGACACTTAAATTGGTACTCCCTCTCCGAACTTCCACACATCGCCAACGAAAGGACATTGAGCCTCCACATATTTAAAGTATTTCAGCTCTTCTGCACGGCGGATCGTTACGGGCACGAGGACTCGAACTCGTGACCCTAGCAACTAGGCTTCTCCGGACCCTCAGTTTTTTCTTGATACGATATATGATGGAACATGAAATTATTTCGAGGGCTCTGAGTTGAATATATGCTGGGTGAGTGAATGAATATTTACGTGGCACTGTTCAGCTACACGAGGACTTTTGACGATGAACCACGTCATTTTGAACCATGGTCAAGTGACGTGGACGACACCTCAGCTGGCACCCTCCTCTCCTAACTACCACACCACACCAATGGGAGGACGTTTCAGCTCTCGATAGATTTAACGTGCATCGCTCCCCTACACGGCGGGTCTTTAGAGGCACTGGGCTCAAACTCGTGACAAAGGAATATATGCTGGACTAGATATGAAAGCTGATGAAAAGATAGTTTGCTGCTTAGACCTGTTGCTGGCTAGAAATGGACATTATGTAATTTCGAAACACACAGAAATTTTGTAATGCTCAATTCAATGAAGATTTTTTTTGTCGGATCTCTCTATGCTACTCATTTAAAGCAGATTTTCCAAAACATCACAAGTTGTCTTCACAAATGAAGCTTCTTCTGAGCTTGTGTAGAAGAGTTGAACAAAAGTGAATCAGAATAACATTTCAAAGGATACAATCACCCGTTTCAAGATTGCAAATGAAATGGAATCAAGTGAACTGTAAGAAGTATAGAGTTAGAATGAGCGAAATAGTCTAAATATTATTCATTGTATCCTTCACGATGTTTGATCCCATTTATAGTAATGTATGATTGATTGATTCAATATTAACGTCGCACTGTTCAGCTGCACGAGGGCTTTTGGCAACGGACCACGTCATTTTGAACCATGGTGAAATGGCGTGGACGACACCTGAGCTGGCATCTTTCTCTCCTAACTACCTCACCACATTAACCGGATGACGCTTCAGTTCTTGACAGATTTAACGTAAATCGCGTACCATGACGACGGGTCTTTAGTGGTACTGAGCTCGAACTCATGACAAGGTAAGCCACGATTCGATACCTATACCACTGGGCTACCGCGGCCTTACTTATGAATGAGCAGTTTTCATTTAAATCTTGCAATTCACTTTTTTTTACCTAAATCTTTTGTCTTACACAACTATGACGTGAAATACCATTGCCCTTACACAGAAGATTACATTCTTGATTTCTGGTCCGACATTAAACGCTCGTTCCCTGGTGTATTTTCCCCAGACTCCACTGAAATATTGAAAAAGAACTGAAAGGGATCACAGAAAACGTGAGTCGAAGGGGATCAACGCATCCATTGCTTTTTGCTCGACACGTCACTATTAGCTTCTTTGAGAAACTTGAGTAATTTTATTTAGGGCCTCGCGAGGGGAGGTGGGATTACTCGTTTCCAAGACAACGACCATCCCAAGACACGATCCTCCTCCTTTCGGTTACATGACAAAGTAAAACTATCGAGTATGAGAAAGACGATTAAATCGCTTCGTTCAGAGCGAAGGATTTGCGGAAACGGAAACAATTTATGGATCCATTTTTCATACCCTGAATAGGGCAGAAAACAAAAGGGGGGATCTGTGTTATAATTTAGTCTTATTTTGTTAACCCGGAAAATCTTGAATGGCTCATTGATTCTCGGCGCCCAAGGAGAGCTGTCGCAGGGGTAGGCAGATAATTTTACTGTAGGATTTCGTTTAAGTTGGCAGTTGTGAACTTGTTTGTTATGGACTTTCGTTGTGGTAACGTTTTTTCCACACTTAATTCTCGATTGTGTTTAATAATTAGCATTCGACAGTTTAGTTTATCGTTTTCAGCTTCATATTGTGGTATGGTTAATGAATTTAGGGAAAATCTTCAATGGTTAAATATTTTATTTACGCCAATATGCATAACGCTAACTTACAAAAATAATTAGTTGGGATTAGTATCATCACTAGAATGAACTCTAGACTCATGGGTGGCAGACCTTGTATATAACTTCGAACAGTAATCAAAAAACAAAAGTCATACTTGAACTAGAATCATATTTTTTACATCCACTCACAGCTGATGTAAAGATTTTGCGCAACGACATATTTATAAGCATCAGCTGCACTGTAGGCTGATCTTTGGATATAAAACCTGTTGCTTGTCGGCAACAAATCAATTACTCTATTCACCAGGGTACCTCACTTCCTTAGAATAAAGTGAATGAAATATGTAAAATAATTGAAACTTACATTTTCACCTAACTTTGGAAACAAAAAAGAACTCTATAGAGAGCATTATACCAAAAGAATAGGTCGCGAGCCAACGAAATATGAAAAAAAAAGTAATTCGTACTACAAAATTTCAACCAACATTAGATGCCATAAAGTAGAGTTAGTTTAACACAAAAAATATTAGCATTCAAATATGGTATATCTGGCTTGTGAGGCCAAGAACACAACAAAAAACTGATCAATTTTTAAAATGCCATTAAAAAGTTTTGCTTAGAAGCGAATTGAATATCTACCTGGTTTCCAAGATTTCCTGACACTTTTTTCAAACGTGACTTATATCTTCAATAACGGACTTTAACGGTGACTTTAATACTAGGCATATAAATTTCTCAAACATCTATTAAGTGAACTTCATCTGGCTCGACATATGAAACCATAGGTATAAGACATATGTATATACATATTTTATTGAAGACCTTGTTAAGAAAATTTCGATTATTGAAGACTATAGACTAAAATTACTTCACCGTTCTTCCATGTAAACGTGGCGTGGGGAATCCATATGGGCTATACAATGAAGACCACGAATGCCATGTTTAAAAATATCTTTAATTATACGAAAATTAAATATTTTTCATTATTATTAATTATACGAAAACACGTTTCACAACGAGTGCGAGAGATATATTAACATCTCACTGTAAAGCAACCCGATTGGTGAGGGCCCTCATCATTCTGAACCTCGGCTAAGTAATGAAGATGACACATGAGCCGTCACCTCCCTCTCCTGACTTCTACATCACGCTAATGGGAGGACTTAAAGGTCGACAGATTTAAGAGGCATCATTCCTCTATACCGCGTGTGTTTAGTGGCGCAAAACCAAGAACTCATTACACACCAGCCACGAGTTCATGCCCATAACCACTTGGCTACCGTGGCCACACATTGTACCGGCTATTTATTACTTACCTCTATCTTTTTCTGTTCATTGAAATTATAGGTATTTCAAGTATTTAAATTAAAAGTTCATCAAAATATATTAAAAGTTCATCAATATATTAAAAGTTCGAACTGTATTTTATGAAGTCATATTGGTGAATGTCAGTGTTTTGTACCATACTACACATGATATAATCTGTATTAAAAGTTAAGTCTTTGAAAAAGATTTCAAATATATATATAATTTTTTTTTGCAACAAAATTTATTTAGAAGTTTTTTGTTGAGGAAAATTAGATGTTACGAAAAATACATCAAAAGAAAAATACGTGTGCTTTGAGAGAAAGCTTTTGAAGCCCACGTAAGCCTTATTGAAAAGACATCAAGGCTTTTGTTATGTGCTAAAAATATTCAAATTGTAATCCATCGAAGCAGAATCATCTGGAACCCTTCGACTTTCTCCATCAAAGCTATCTTAGGGTTTGAGCTTATTACTGAAAATGACGAACAAAATGCCTTAACTTCAATTTTAGTTTACATTTTGTTTTGCAAGATATATTTTCTTCAAAAACAGAGAATTCCTTTTTATGCGACGGTAAATTTTGTGAAACGATTTTTGTTTTGTTTTGTTGAATGCATTTTATATTCTCTAAGAGTAAAAATACGTTATTGTTTACAGCATTTCCTAAGATGGCACATGTGCAAATAAGATGCTGGATTATTAAATCTTTATATCTTAGTTAAATTAACAATAATATTTTTTAATAAATTAAAAATTTATGTTACCTTTTTTTTTAAACATATTGAAATTTCATCCTAAAGGTAAAATTACACAGCCGAAGAGCTTGTGTCGTAGCCACGATACTTCTGTAAATTACAGTCAATGTTATTACATTGTATTTGAAATCGTTATTCAAATGCAGAAATATTCACTTGTTTTTATTAATCTGCGCAAATTTATCAGTAATGTAAAATCCTATATTGACGCACTCTTTGGCAGCGATATTATTATGGATGGTGCCAAAATGTGATTTTCAAATTTGAACTCGTTACATCATGAAACAATATGGCGTCACGTCTAAATACCAATGACGACCCTGTTGCTTACATAAATAAAAATTTGAAATAAAAGTAAAATTTCGTAGAATAAAAAGTACGGTAAATAAGGACAAAAGAAACGGAAAAAATCACTCACCATGTTGAAAATGTTTTGTGATATTTACTTCTTTCTATCAAATGCAACTCAGTTAAAAATAAGATCAAAATTGAATTTTCGTCCATCCTTTCTTCAATTTTCTCTTCCTTTCTCAGTTACAATTTTTTAGTTTATAGGGAAAGAAGAATGAAATAGTTTTTATGCAGGAAAATGTAAATAGTTTTTTCTTTTTTGTCAAAAGTTCTGTTATATTTAGTTTGAAACATAAAAAAAGTTTCAAACGGTCAGACTGCTGGGTTTTCCCGGGTGAAAATAGAGAAAAAAAAGTTAAATTTTGCATTGCCAAAGAGTCCATGGGTGACCAACAAGTCATTCGAGAAGCGAGTTTTCACATCAGACCCTGAATAGACTGGGTTATAAAACTAAGGCCTTTTTTCACCTATATTATAATGTATTTTTATTCCCAACCCTTTGCTCGGTAGATGCATCTCGTACTGACAACATTGTAGAAACATAGAATGTATTTTACATCCCTCTGCACATATTTGACGCTTCTGGCAAGTCAATAGCGACACTTTTAAATAGAGAAAGATCAACACCACAAAAATGATGGTCACATAGTATATAGTCCGAGTATAAGCCGACAAGTTTGGGAACTTTTTAGAATAAGTGAACACACACACAGATCCTCTAATCTTGGAAAAAATGTAGCTTACGAAAAGCGAGTTTTCTTAACATTTTCTGTTACCCAAGCGCAAGCTTAACTTTTTGGGTGTCTTGGGTACTTTTGACGTTAAAGAGAAAAAATTACGAAGGTCATTGAAAGTCAATGTCTGACTTTGTAAAATTCACATTCACTGATTGAGATAGATGTCTGGATGCATATGATTACCTGAATGTATATGATTACACTGCGAAATTTTCTTCCACGGCATGAAGCATAGATCGACGATCACGCGCACCGTATACACGAATTTTTCTACCCGCTCATTTTCCAACCAAAATACGACGTAGAGTGGGAAAATAAGTTTCCCCTGTCAACTGTGATTCGAGGTGTGCATGAAAGTCAAAACATAGACTGAGGAAGAACAAAAATAAAACATAACTTTATTTTTCCACATAAGTACCAAGTACGTTGAGATATTTATCATACCTCTTAATAAGCTTCAAAAAGCCCTCCAGGAAAAACTCAGGGATTTGCGTGCGGAAGAAGCATTTAACGACTATGGGCGAACGACGAAACAGCAGGTGAACGCACAAGACATCGATACACAATTGGATAGAGGTCGACTGCAGTCAAGTAGATGGATTCGGAAAAAGTAGCCTGGGCCTCTCAGATCTGGCGTTCTGTTGTTGGATGACAATGCGAGGCCCCACTCGGCGACAGCAATGTAAAACCATATTGCAACTCTTGGTTGGGAGCGCCTACAGCATTCGCTATACAGCGCTAATCTCGCACCAAGTGATTTTCATCTGTTTCCGGCTTTGAAGAAGAATCTCACAGGAAAGCTCTTTGGAAACAACCCCGAAGTCAAAGTAGCCGTTAACGCTTCTTCTGTAAGCGAAGCCCAAAGTTTTTCCTGGAGGGCTTTTTGAAGCTTATCAAGCGGTATGACAAATGTCTCAATGTACTTGATACTTATGTGAAAAAATGAAGTTATGTCTTAGCTTTAATGTCTTTTTTTGTGTTTTGAGTTTCATACACAATTCTGACCACAGTCGACAGGGGAAACTTACTTTCCGACTCACCCTCGAAATTGCGCAAAAAGCATTACTAGTACAAACAGTGTACTATACAGCAAATGAATAGTAATAAATGCATTAGCTTCAATCTACTAGAAATAAAAGAACCTTCATCAAGCGTCTGGCGTTTTATATTAAAGCAATTTTATTGAAAAATGTTCTCGTTTGGCAACCATTTTGTACACGTAGCAACGTGTTTGAAAATTACAGAATTTTTTTTACAATTCACCTTATATACGAGTTTTGAATTTTAAGTAAACTTTTAAAGGAAAAAAAGGTTCTATCTCGTCTTATACACGGCTAAGCTTAGTTTCGAAGATGCAAGGTAATCAATATACACTGCTGGCCACCGTAAATGCAACACCAAGAAAGACAAGAGATAGCACAACAAAATCTATTTTGTAGATAACATGCTGAGCAAGTACCAAATGATTAAATTTATAGTCTTCTGTGAAGTGTAGTTCCTGCCAGAATCAGTAGCCAGAGTAGCCACCATTGTTGGAGATCACCGCTGCCACACGCCTCGGCATTGATTCAAAGAGACTTTGAATGTGTTCTTGGGGTACAGAGCAGACCAAGCAGCTTCCCCACGTTGCCAAAGTTGATCTGGTGTGGCAGCTGGGAGTGTAATCTGGGTCAATCGTTGAGCAACCATGGACCACATGCTTTCTATCGGCGAAAGATCCGGAAAGCGAGCCGGTCAGGGAAGCAATTCAATCTGGTGATTGACGAAGAAACTTTGGACAATGCATGTCACGTGTGGTCGCGCATTATCCTGTTGAAATATGGCTGTGGCCAAGACCGGAAGGTAAGGAAAGACAACTGGCTCCAACACCTCGGAGATGTAGAGCTGGCTGTTTAAAGTAACGGCAATGCCTACTAGATGAGTGTGAGAGTGATACCCAATACCGCCCCATACCATACTACCTGGTGCAAAACCAGTGTGGTAATGCATAAAGCAGCTGTTCAGCATCCTCTCTCCACGGTGTATCCAGACTCGAATCCGACCATCGTGGTGTTGCAGACAGATGCATGACTCGTCAGTAAAGACAACTTCATTCCATTTTGCCGCCCACATCCTCCTTTTATCCTAACATTGGCGGCGGAGACGTCTGTGGTTCTGCGTCAAGGGTAGACCAAGCAATGGACGTCTTGCGGACAAACCACTCTGCTGTAAACGGCGTCGAATGGTACGCGCAGACACTAAATGATGCGTTACAGACTCAATGTGCTGTGCTATGGTTCGTGATGTGTCTGAGCGATCCTTCACTGCCATGCGCACAATTTGCCTGTCTTCACTTGAAGTGGTGCACTGAGAGGGATGCGATCGACCACGTCGGTCCGTCGTACCCTCCTGTATCCAACGGTCATAAATCCGCATTACGGTTGTTTGGTTTTGTCCAACACGACTTCCGATTTCCCTGAAAGATAATCCATAATCTCGGTAGGCCACTATCCTTCCTCTGCCGAACTTGGATACTTGATCAAAAGCTGATCGCTGTTTCCTACGAGACATAACTGATCGTTTTTTGAAAAAACCACAAGAAAAACACAATTGCCGAACTTGAAATCGTCGAAATCTCCAAGCCTTAAATAGCGCTTTGAGGTGGCGCCACAGGCGTGCGTGATGTGTGCTTGCGCTGAAATTCTAATCATTTGCATATCTCACCTCTGCTAATGCATGTTGTAAATTTCATGTTATTTACATGCTTCCTTCAGGGTGTTGCATTTACGGTGGCCAGCAGTGTATTTACCAGTTATTACTTTGTGTCTGCCATTTTGGCAAACTCTTCGCCACTTTCGGAATAAAATATTTTTTATCGTCATGGGATGCAATAAATACGATCCATACCTAAAATGAATTAAAATTCAAGAATCGTCAAATACGGATTCTTAGAAAAAATTCCTCATAATACTTACCTTTTCAGCACATTTTTCTCATGTTTAAAATGGTACCAAATATATTAAGTACAATATTTCTTGCAAAAAATTAGTGAATGTATATTTCATGATAACCCACTAAATAATAAATTCATACATGGACGTAGATAGATTTTTTTATTGTAAGCCGAGTTAATTAGTTGTTATGCAAAATAAAACTGATAAAAAGTTTTATTTCATGGCATAAGTACTGGAGTGCTGCCATATCGCATTATTTTCCATAGATTTGTTTTTAACATTTATTTTTAAAATCACCGACTTTATCACGTATTGTACTCAAAAGGAAATTCCAATTATCCTTAATGAGCTGTTAAAAATGTTTTCTGCGAGAAGCGAAATCAAAATTTTAAGGAAGAAGATTTTTGTCGGGAGCAGAAAATCAACAAAAAAAGTAATTAGAGGAATTATAACCGATTTGTTTTAATTATTGGGACGAACGAAAGTAAGTGTTAAGTGGAAAAATATAAAACGCGAAAAATCACGGTGCAGTTTTCTCGAGAGGATAGACTCTCTCTTTTTCCTTTTTTTTTGTGAGTGGAAATTCATATCACACAGGGAAAAATTGCTTTCGTAAAATTAATTGAAGGACTTTTTTTCTGTCAACAACGCCGGAGTAAATTTTATCTTAACATGTTCTAAGAAATATAATATTTCATATTCTTCTTCCGGCGCACTTTTACTGTGTCTGTTATCTCGATTCAAGATGGGTGAAGGAAAAATCTCTTCCTAGATTTCACCTTTTCGAATTCGGAAATGACTACACTCAAATATTTAAATTCGATTTAGAAAGAGCATCAAAAGAATGGAGAACAAAATTTTAATGAATCTAGAAATCTTCAATGTTTGCATAAAACTTTTGTAAAAAATAAATATATCAAAGGAGGAAATTTTGAAGCTTTGATGATTATAAGAAATATTACTTCAGAAAAAAATTTAATTATGATGAATGAGCAAGTTATGAATTATTGCAGCGTAAACATCTTAAAGCGTGTTTTCTCTTTTGATTTAAAACGACTTTTATAGTTATATTAGTTTAAGAATGACAAAAGAGATTAAGTAAAATTTACAAAAAATGGATCTATGCAATGTAAATGAAATATATCAGAACGGACTTCAGTGTGGGCGATTGAGTGAATATTAACGTCGCACTGTAGAGCTACACGAGGGCTTTTGGCGACGGACATCGTAATTTTGAGCCATGGTCAAGTGACGAGAACGACATCTGAGCTGGCACCCCCTCTCCTAACTACCACACCACAACAACGGGAGGGTTTAACTTGCATCACTTCCCTACACAGTGGGTCTTTAGTGATCTCGGGCTCGAACTCATGCCAAGCCAGCCACGATCCGATTCCTAGGCCACCGCAGCCACTTCATTATAGGAGGAAAATTATGGTGGGTTCTTTGAAGAAAAATTACTCACGCAAAGCTTCCTGCATAGCTTCTCTCTCTCTCTCTCTCTATCTCATTTTGCAATCGAGTTTTCAAACTGATGGAACTTGGAGCTTACTTTTTACAAAAGGAATTTTTTTTTTAAATTTGAAATGCCGGGTTTTCACAGAAAAATCATGAGAAGCCAATTAAAATCTTCATTTTCCTTCAAAAGCATAGAAATATTAAAAAATTGAACTTAAGATTACCCTAAAGGATGGTTAAATTATTATATATAATTAATTTTCTTTACAAAAATTGGAATAGTTCTATAAATACACAGTTACGATTATTTTTCTTTTAGGTAATTTTTTACGATTACATGTTCTATATTTTTCTAAAAACATTTAAACAATAACATATAACGTACTCTCCAACGTGTACCAATTCCGGGCGTGTAAAACACATTTTACCCATATTACACCCACTCAGTTTTATTAATTGAGATAAAATGCACTAACCAACTATAAATTTTTTGGGAGTGGTAGCCAAGGGGTTATGATCAGGAATTGGTAGCCGGCATGTCACGAGTTCGAGATCTAGAGTCACTGAAGACCCTACGTGTAGAGGAGATGATGTACACATTTAATCTGTAGAGGCTCAACGTCTGTCAGTTGGCATGATGTGGCAGTTCAGTGAGGGGAGTGCTAGCGAAGGGGTCATCCTCTTTACTTGACCGAGGTTCAGATCTGAGAGGGCCATCGCCAATAGCCCTCGTCTTGCTTTATATGGCGACTTTAAAAACCACGTAGTCATAAAAATTATACAATAGATCATTTCAAACATTTCTCTAGTTCAGTGTATCTCAAACTGTGCTTTGATAACTCTACGAAGGGGCGCGAGCCTATTGAACAGTCGAAAACAAAAGACTATTTAAAAAATTATCAATTTACTGAAACTAAACAAACAATAATACTTTCTGATATGATAAAATACACGTTTATACACTGATATAATATATTTATAAATGTATCAGTACTCTCTCTGTACAATGTATTTTATCATTAACTTAACAATACTAAGTTAAAAACAAGTTTGATAACTACTAGTGATCCCATGGGCTTGCATTAACACTTATCTTAATAATTTGTAAGGTTTATAATTAATTTCTTAACTGACAATAAAAAGTTATGCGATTCGCTCTTTGATGCCACCGTTTTCCACATACACGCGCGTTTGATGTTTTTTTTCGGAGGAGGGGAGGAGAAAAGGAATATACATAAATAAGCAAAACTCCTCTGAAATAAGTCAATCCTTCGCAAACACTGTAAAGTTCCTTTTATTGCATTCCAAAACCTTCCGAATAATTTTACGGATAGCAGTGCTCTAAAAAGTTCGTACTTCGGAAAGATGTATAGATACACATCCAGAAAATATATAAGCAAAACGTTTATATACGTCGGTGTGTGTGGCACATAATAGGCTAAAGTCGTATAGTATATTTAACATCAAAGTATAGTATTATTGAATTCAGTACATTGTTATTGTCTGGAAGAGGGGGGATGAAAATTATGATTAAATATTGGGTCGCAAACAGTGAAAGTTTGAGAAGCACTGCTCTAGTTGTTTATTGGCGCCAGAATATTAAGACATTTCACGTTAAGTTCTGATGATGGTATATGTACAACATTATGACTTTTCTTCAATTTCCAGAGCATTGATCAGTATCCAAAATCTATTATTGCTAATTTGCATATCACCTCCCCTCTGGAAATTCACCGAGTAGAAAAATAGATGCTCATTGAATGTGTAGAGGAGCAAAATCCTAACATTGGCAGGGTGTGGAACTTTGAAGAACGGCGTGTCATGCCACTTGACCATAGTTAATCATTACTAGTTTCATCATTCATTGGTTTTAAAAAGGTCGACTTTAATACACAATCAACCTAAAAATAAATAGCGTGTTAGTAAAAAAAAAAAAAAAAAACTTTTAAAAGAACAGCAATTATTAAAAGCATAGTAAAGCAGCATTGTTACGAGAAGCGTGCATCCTATTATTGATTAGTGTCGCTTTTATTCGCTTCTATAATGTAAACTAAACACGCACCTTATTTATATTGAATGCCATTTTCTATACAAGTAAAAATCTATTAAATCATCTTAAAGAACCCGAAGATGAAAAAAAAATATTTTAACGATACAGAACATTTCATTCTTTTTAAGAAACAGAACACGTCGCGCACATTAAGGGGATCGATGGCAACCTCAAAGCTGTTGATCAGCACTCAGCCGATACATTGGGTAGTCATAATTCCTTCTTGTCCATCCTATCTTATCGATGAAGGGGTTGCCAACCCCCCATTTCTGGAGTACTCCGGATCAACCGCTAATTCTCCGAGCATTCTACTCAATATGATATTGACTGGGAGAGAGCCCTTCTAATGGGAAATGACGGAATCCTTTTATCGTAAATCTTTCACCAAGAACCCACAAGTGATCCGGAACGATGATCACTTTCTCCCTCTAAGTGAGTCATGAATCAGGCTTCTTTCCCCTGCAGGAGCGATTAAAAATCTAATGCTCCCTCAAAGGGTGGTTTTAAAAGGGGAAAATGATGTTTTTTTGTCCCGAAAAACAGATAGTCGCCGCTCATCCGGTAGAGAGGTTAGTGACGCTGATTGCGGTGCCGTAGGGTCTGGGTTCGAAACCCAGATAAGAGATGGATGTTTGTGTTGAAATCCTTCTCTTCTTTGTGATGCGTGTTTCACGCTATGTAAGCTCCCGTGTGATACTTTGGGGTGCACGAGGTTATAAATGTTCTCAATAAAAAAAGGGGGGGAAGAGACAGCTAGTCACACGGAATAGGGTGTGTAGGAACCACTCACCCAATTCCGTGGGTGTACTTGAGGAAATTCAAGAAAATGTACATTCAGTGAAATACGTTTTAACGCTTAAGACGAAATGTCGGTTCTCTCGAAATAATACAACGGTTCTCCGTCAAACGTGTATGTATTTTCAAGCATTTTTTTTCTTTTAACACGAAGTGAAAATCGTTTGACACAAAAATAT
>BMAV01008449.1:164496-228691 GCA_019973955.1 Trichonephila inaurata madagascariensis | reverse complement strand
TATATATATATATATATATATATATATATATATATATTATTAATAATAATCCAATTAAAACTAATTACTTAGACTTAATATTGTATATTAAGGATTTGAAATTACAATATTATATATAATATTTATGATAAAAGAGATGCCTTTAATTTTAACATTCTTAAAGTGCCTTACTGGAATTCAAATTTATCTATATCTATATATAGAAACATATTATTTTTAACTATATATATCGTAATAATGTATTAGTTAGTGATAAAGCTAATATTTATTTAAATCTTAATAACCTTATTAAACAATGTATTGAACATGAATATCCTGCTAACTATCTTTACAATTATATTTCTAATAGTTCTCAAGGATATACAATTTGTATTAAACTATTATTGACATTATGTTTTAATACTAGTATTTTTAACTAATTATACAATTATTCAATAGATGGTGCAACATGTTTAATAAATTAATAATATTATTTAAATTTCTTGTTTCATTTATTTTCCTCAAATATCTATATCAATATATATTTATGATTTTTTAAACGTACATTTATATATAGACTTTATATTTTTCTATCATAATTTTTAACTTTATGCGGTACTGTTTTCCTCTGTTGTATTTGGCGGGAAACATAACCAGTTGATACTCTCATGAAGTAAATCTTACTATCTACCTTTTGCGAATTAAATCTATACTGGGAATTACAGTAGGCTATAATTTTATCGTTATATTTTATTGGTATAGTGATTTTATTTGTAATATTTAAATTTCTTTTAATATTATTCTTTCCTTTCCCTTTCGCTCAGTGGCTTAGGCAAATTACAGGTGAAGGTTGGCTAGCTCTAAAACTTGTTTAAACCTGCAATCTTGGTTCCTAAGGTCAGGAGTTTGTTATTGAACTACTGTGCCTAATCTTTCCTATCTTGAATAGTTATACTTAGGTTCCATAGCTATATATATATATATATATATATATATATATATATAAATAGATATATATATTATATTTATTAGTATATAATCATCCAAGTATATTTACTTTGTAATATATTTCTATTTGATTTTATCTATTCTTAACTTTGTTCATTATCGTATTTAAAACTTCCTTTATTTAGTTTATTTTTAAAAAAATCTTAGTGGTTTGTTTAATTGCAAAATAAATATCCAGGTGGCGCCACGGTTTTTTCCTTCTAGAGTAGTCGTTTCAATCTTTTAAAGGTTGAATTTTCGATTTCCAGTAATTATTTTTCACGTAAGTTGTTTTTTTTACATATATAAAAATTTTTTTTTATTATTCCTTTCCTTGAGACATTCATTATTGTTCCCTTTTCTTAGCTTCATTTTAATATATTATCAGGTTTTCTTCCATGTGTTGTATTAGGCTTAACTTTTCAACTTGTGTTTTTTTTCCCTATTATGTTGAAAATTTCTGCTGTATGGGCAAGGTTGGGTCCATAAAGCATTGCTAACCCTAATTCGCTGGCCTAATTCAGAGACAGCTTTAGAAATCATGATAAATCTCCAGTTTAGTCCAAAGACTTTTTTGTATCTACATTTGTTGTGCCTGGTGAATTCCAATTTCTTCCTGCTTTAGCAATGTAGGTTCTAGTACTTCTTCACTTTTATTTTATGTTACTATACATATATATATACATATATATATAATGTATTTGCCTGTTCTTGTTTTAAAATAAAACCTTTTTGATAATGGAAATGTCCTTTAGATTAAAATAGATTTATATTTTATCAAACAGTTATATTTGATTTTTCTATAATAAATTACTTTTTTAATAAATTCTGAATTGCATTATGCGTATCCTTTACTACAATTGGTACATGATTCTCTGTGTGTGCAACTTTCGTTTCTGTTTGGAATGCCCAAAAAAAGCTACACAGTACCCTTTATCAAAATATTTGTTCTGTAACCCAGTAATAATAAAAGTAATTTGTGTTTTATATTCAAATTATATGCTACTAAACTAGCTCTAAGAATAAAAAGTCATTTTGACAAGCCATTATTTCGCAATTTAAAAAAATTAAACGTTTATGAAGTTTTTCAAAACTTTTATATGAAATGTTAAATTTTTGAAAATTTCTCATTATTTTTATGTGATTTTTGTTTCTTAGTGTATTGGAAAGTTAGCGTGGAATTAAAATATGTTTTCTTGTTGAACTTTAATTATTATTATTTTTATAGCTAAACATGGAAGAAACAAGAATTTTTTTTTAAATATTGATTTTAAGATTTTATTTAAAAACAAAACTTTCCTTCTATAAGATCTTATAATTCATACTCACTTTTATAGAACATATATTTGGAAGTATCTACAAAAAATGTCAAGACTCTATCTTGAAGTGAAAAAAAGCTTTAGGAATTAGAATATATAAGTCCGATAAAACACATGTAAAGACACAAAGAAAAAACTAATAATGCCTGTAAAGCTCTATTTTTAACATGTTATTTCTTCCAGCCTATATTCTTTATTAAAATACTATTTTAATTAATGATGATCAAAAACATTTATTAAGTTCAAGATATATATTCGCGTTTGCATAATATTGATAGCATTTATTACAACGATCGATTATTCAGTTTTATCTTAACCTAAAGTTTTCCCAAAAGTTTTAAACATAAAACATTTATAAACAAAAAAAAATACACTTAAATATACTTAAGCTAGAAATAATCAAGTTTATAAATATATACAATATCTACTTTCTTTTCTCAGTTTTAAATAGAGATAGTTAAGGAAGTTTAAGATTTTGTTGTGTTTCAAAATACTATAATGTAGTTTGGTACATGATGAAAATAGTCAGTTCTTTCAGTATTCAGAACATTTGTATTTTCTGAAGGCTCATTTTGATATCAGCTGAAGGCTAGATTTTAGAGTTATCATTTTTCAGTCGTTTATTTCTCATAGCAACCTGAGTACGTTTTGGACATGATATTTCATCGAATGAAAATTTAACGAAAACAAAGTGAAAAGCTTCTAAGTTACATAAACCATGTGTAAAAATAAATATTGGTTTTGAAAGCAATTGTAATTAAGTAACTAGGAGTGAACAAAGCAGAAGCACACAGAAATTATTTTAGTGAACAAAATTGCAGTTAATTGCCCTTTTACAGTAAAACAGATGGATTGGTTTCAAAAATATTTTTTAAGTAATTCAATTTAGAAACGTAAAAACGATGTAAAATGAAACCGAAACAAAAATCTTATCTCATAAAACTTCAAATATCTTAACAACTAATTGGTTTTCAGATTAGTAGTATGGGCCATAAGAAAACGCAAAAAGCAAATGTTCAATACTTGTGTTATTTTTATGGCTTGACTAAAGGCAGCCTCCTATAAAAGTTAGACTATTTTATAATCTAACTGCGAGAGTCTCACTCTATAGACCGACGAGGTGACGGACCTTATCATTTTGAATCTAGGTCATGTGACGAAGACTGGCATCCCTTCTTCTTACTGCAATACCACTCCACCGGAAGGACTTTGAGCTTGACAAACTGTGATGATCTTACCCCTGGAGTCGCTTCCTCATCATCTTTTCGACCTAAGGCTGTAGGAGGGAAAGATGGATGACCAAGACTATCTAACCATGATAAATCTAATTTATTATTATTAAAGATAATATTCCAGAACATGCAATCTATAAAGGTAACCCTTGGAGTGATATAAAGAGAGCAACAACCTTATGCGAATAAGCATATGAAATCCGAATAGCTTATCTTTAATCAATCCTATCAAAATAATTCTAAATTCATTGATTTATTCTAGTAGTTAAAATCCGTCATTTAGTCCCAAGACGTAATTTTATTATCCTTACCGTATTAACACTGCTTTTAGCGGCTCCGCTCCTTCTGTACTACGATTATTAAACCCTAACTTTATATACACTACCTAATCTGCATCTCTTCTATCTTCTTGAGAGGGGTGGCTGTGAAATAAACGCTATTGCTGGCCCAAAGATTCTCCAAGAGGATTAGTAGTTGAAGTCGCGTAATGCTCCGTCACAAAACGACAAAAACCGTAACAAAAGGGTTCTGGAAACAAAAAACTTGTTTTGTGTGATGTGGAAATTAGAAAATTAAAATCTCATAAGCACGTTTTTCGAACTTTGTGAAAACTGTGATTACCGATTATCTTTAAAAAATTACATCAAAGCAACCCACTGGAATCTGGATGAATTTGAAAACGCTATGAGAAATTTTAATTTAATTGTGAAATCTTTCGTGACATTTTTCAACTCCTTAAAAAAATGTGCTCTCTTCATTCCAACTTAAATGTTTTCTCATTGGAATCTAGAATCAATATTTTTATACTAGATCACTGACTTTATAATCATTAAATATCTATTAGGTGGCAGAATGTGTTTGTGGGATGACAGTTCCCTCTGTTCGACTGTAACATTTAATTAGGCTCAGTTTGCACCATATTCTAATCAATACTTTTCCTATAATTTCACGTATAAGTAATAAGCCCACACTCAAACACAGAGGTTTCTGAATCTTCCATTTATTAAGAAAATATTGAGTTGGAGTCTGATAAAAAAAGAACTTTTCTTTATTTAAAGTTTCCTATTATGTATACATCCAGCATAACGGAATTTAGAATAGTAGCGTAGCACATTGCGTGAGAAGAAGGGTGAGCCAAATGTCGCCTTACGCACCGTCACATCTTCAGAAAACTTTATAAACGTTGCTCAAGGAAAATAGGAGTCATTCACCATTGTCTGCTATTTACTCTAGTATTGTTTTACTTTTTTGGTGCAGATTTGAAATGGCTATTTGTGGAGCTATATAGGAAAGAATTCTCCCCAGTAGAAAGCATTTAACGATTTTTAGCCCTTCCATTTCTCTAATTTTTGACGAGGAACTGTCTCTTGCAGTGCTGAGGCACTTTTCAAGGGAAAATGCTGTTTTTCCAGCCATTACAGAAATCTGTATATTAAGTATTCCATAAATCACCAACAATTTGAAAAGTCAATTAAAAAAGAACGGAAAGCAATTGAAAAAAATGTACGGTTTACTGCATTCTGCTCTGATTACCAAGGAATTTATTCTCTCTAAGTTTGAAAATTACTTACAAAGTTGGTCAACTGATGACGCTTTAGAGTAGGGCAAGCTATAAAAAAGTTTTAGATTCGTTTCATTAAACACTTCCGCATTTTGGCGTGTGTTTTGAAAAGGGTTTAATCGCTGAAACATGCCGGTGAAAAAAATTAGAAAGTTCAAGAGTTACACAGTTCGTCCTAGGACGGCGCTTTCGATTAGGAAAAGTTATAAGAAAAATGTCTTATGTCTGTTTCGTTATACACGCCAGCATTCTGACGTGTATTTCGAAATGGTTTACTCGTTGGAACACGCCAGAATGCTGACGTGTAGGACAAAACAAACATAAAACCTTGTTTGTTTGTTTTTTACAATTTTTTTTTTTTTTTAATTTCAAAAGTGAAACGGGAAGAATAAATTTCCTGATTACAAAAACTAATACAGCACAAACTGTACATTTCTATCATTTACTTTTTTTAATTGATTTTTCAAATCATCGGACATTTTTGATGCCCCTGATACGTTCTTTATTGTATTCAGCGTCACTGGAAAGTTTCTATTGGCAATATATACTCGAGCTGATGGAGAGCGAGGTAGACGAGTTGCCATGATCGCAAACCCATTGCCAGGGGATGTTTCCACTGAAGAGCCTCCGTGTAGCGAAGCTGCACGTTAAATATCTGGATACCTCACGTTGCTTGGTGTGGAAAAGTAAGGACTGAGATGACAGCTTACGTGTCTTCTTGGTCCTTTGACTGAAAAATTTCAGAATACTAGGTCAGTCGCCAGAAATTATCGCGTTGTTTTAGGGAGTGATTTTAATAAAATAATTCAATCGAATCGAATCGAGATGATTCACGCATGTACCATGGTTATTTTGCGCCATTTGACGCGATTCATTTGTGTCGCAGCGGGACTATTAAAAGTGATACACGTTGGAAATAAAATCAACCCATCTGAAAGATACACTTTGTCCAGTCATTAATTTTCGTAGCGATTTTTGACGGCTGCTGTGTCTTAGAGCAGAATTGAAAAAGCATTCACTGAAAAGTGTTCTTTGCCTGCAATCTTGTGGCCGCGGTAGCCGAATGGTATAGGTATCGGATCGTGGCGTGCCTTGTCACGAGTTCGAGCCCAGTACCACTAAAGGCCCGCCGTGTGGGGAAGCGATACACGTTAAATCTGTCGAGAGCTGAAACGTCCTCCCGTTGGTGTGGTAATTAGGAGAAGGGGGTGCCGGCTGAGGTGTCGTCCACGTCACTTGACCATGGTTCAAAATGACGTGGTCTGTCGCCAAAATCCCTCATGTAGATAAACAGTGCGACGTTAATATTCAATTAATCAATCAATGGCCTGCAATCTCCTAACATTTTGGATCGCGTAATTTTATAAACGAGGTAATTATAAGTCGTACCTTGTGTATATATATATAATATCCCTGAGTATGAGAGAGACACCCTTTAAGTCAAGAGTTGGATTAGCTCTAATCATTATGCAATTAATTTAAATAATAACATTTTGAATTAATTTTAGGATAATGTAATAATTTCTTCAAAATTCAAAGGTATTCCCATAAATACTTATCTGCCCCGGTTTTCATGCGTAGGCGTTTAAAAACCGGTGCATGAATAAGTTACCAAATCCTGCTGACATAGCAAACCAAAAGAGAATTTCACTATCATGTGACACACAAAAGATCTCGAGAGCCTGCACTAGATCACTTCTCTCCTAATTGCCTCACAAACGGGAGGGCATTGAGCCTCTTTAGATTTAACGCAGTGCCGTGGGTAGTCTAGTGGTTAGAGCATCGGATTTCAGACCGGAAGGCCTGGGTTCGATATCCGATGCCACCCAATACCCTCCGAGTACACACGGAGTACGTGCTCGTTAAATCAGTGGGTCCGAAAGTCTTGTGGACGGTCGCAGCTGAAATCACAAGTGCAGGGGGCTCGCGAATACTTCCTTCCCTTCCAGTTCCATGCCTAAATTGTGGAGATGAAGATCGGTGGTGTCGCCATCTATCATAAAGAAGTTCAACCTGTCTCACAGGCTCTGACAATATTCATTCCTTTCCTTCGGGAATTTCATCGAGCTAAATCTTACTGTCACCTGTATGGTGATCAAGGCTAAGGCCAACAATTTCGTGGGACTCGATCTGACTTTGTCAGACAGTGGCATTAGCAACAACAACAAGCAAACAACAGATTTAACGCGCCCCCTATGCGAGGAGTCTTCTGGACCCCCAGGACAGGAATCCGCAACATTCTGGCCACGACCCTAACCACTAGGTTAGGGTAGTCACTTGTAAAATTTGAAGAACAGAAGGAAAAAACATCTAAAATTTTTGAAATGTTCGCTCCCTGTTCACAAAATTTAAGACTGGAAAACAAACCTCGCAAGAATATAAAAGCTCACCCGTTTAACGCGATAAATAAGACCTTTTTTCCTGTGTAAAATGGGAGGGAAATTGCGCAATTTCCTTAAAGAAAACACTCTTTCACCTTTCACCTAGAGAAGATACGACCTGAAATTTTTCCGACAATTGCTTTATCAGTTCCCGTGGGACGTTAATACAATGAACGGCGGGTGAAAGAAAAATAAAGGGGGATTTTACTCTCTTTTACGTGGGTGGTCATTTCGGTATTGTTTTTCGTTCGCTAAAAATAAAAAATGGAGCTCAAGGTTCGCAATGACGTCAAAGCGTGAGGAATTGGGATCCCTCAGGAAATGAAGTCTTAAACGAAATAAGAAGAAAATGTGAAGAGAGAATCCGTTTAAGATATATTGTTATTAAAAAAATAAATGCTTTCACTTGTTGATTTCGATAGAAAATTATATCCGGAATGTGCCCTGAAAAGCGATCCTGTCTTTCATTTGTGATATGATTTTTTTTTACCTTATTTTGCTTCCATCCATGGAAGAACCAATCAATAGAAACACATTATTGGCTTTCGAAATTCCACCCTTCGAGACGACACTGAAAGATTCCTTTTCTTTCGTTATTATTATTTTTGCTTACTATATTTAGAAGCCAATTAAACAGTGCTTAGAATTCTGAAGCTTTTCACGACTGTTATCCTGTTTATTTATTCAGCCGTAGATTGTTCCGTTATGCTAATAGGCTTGTGGAAATCAATAAGAAAACTCTAAATTCAAAAATTCTCCCAGATTTCTCGAAATTTTATGTACAATTTTTTGCACAAGCATATAAATTAAGGATTTGCTCATTCCAAAACAATAAAAGCTGAAAATACAATTTTAAATTAGGAATTAGATAGTTAGAAAAGGAAAAAAGAAACACAGCACATACGAAATAAATTTAAGTATCGATAAGAATGTTTATGTATTCTTATTTACTAATGGTCACAATGACCGAGTGGTCTCGATTGTAAACTCGTGGTTGGCATTGTTTCTGTTGAGGGGGTCAGAGGATCCCTCCCCATCGCCTTTAATTTTTTAAGATTGGTTATAAAGCTATGTGTATGTTACCGGCAAAGTATGAAATGATTCTTATTTCACACATTGCCTAGGCATTCTATAGAATGCCTAATGAGAAACCGGCAAAGTATGAAATACATCTCCAAATCGTTTCGAATATTGTGCGCGAGATTTTACTTAAACTTATTCAGCAAAAAATTGTTTTATTTTAATAAATATTAAATGATATTTTATGTAATTATTTTGTATTTTATAAAGTAAAAAAAAATAATTAATTTATTACTTAAATTATTTATTAGTAAAATTATTTAAAATTATTATTAATTAAAATATTTAAAATAATTATTAATTTCAATTACTAATAATTAAAATTTATTAATTAATTACTATTTATTATAATTTATTTATTTATTATTATTAAGAATTATTATTAATAAGAAATATAAATTTATTATTAATAAAACTAATTAATAATTAAAACTTATTAATTAATTACTATTCATTATAATTAATAAATTTATTATTATTAAGAATTATTATTAATAAGAAATATAAATTTATTATTAAAATTATTATTAATTTATTATTAAAATTATTATTAATTTATTATTAAAATTTTTATTAATTTATTATTAAAATTATTATTAATTTATTATTAAAATTGTTATTCATTTATTATTAAAATTATTATTCATTTATTATTTAAATTATTAATTTATTATTAAAATTATTATTCATTTATTATTAAAATTATTAATTTATTATTAAAATTATTATTCATTTATTATTAAAATTATTAATTTATTATTAAAATAATTATTAATTTTTATTAAAATTAATTAAATAAATTTATTAAAATTATTGAAATGAACTTATTAAAAATATTAATTTATTATTAGGATTATTATTTTTTATTGAAATTATTATTAATTTTTATTAAAATTAGTTAAATTAATTTATTAAAATTATTTAAATAAACATTAAAATTATTTAAATAAACATTAAAATTATTTTAATAAATTTATTAAACTTAAATAAATTTATTTGAAAAGGACTTTTTAAATATTTTATAAAATTATAAAATAATTAAATTAATAATAAATAAAAAAGACATTTTTTATTATATTAATTATAAAATAATTTATTTAATAATAATATATTTTATAAATTATTTTATGTTATATATAATATTTTATTTGTAGGATATTGTATTTCACATTATAAAACTATTTGTAACTAATTTTTATATAAAATATCATTTAATATTTATTATATATTTTATTATAAATATTGTTTATTAATATAAAATAAATTTATAAAATTTAATATAAATATTTATATAAATAATTACAGTAATTTTTGTACTTTATAAAATACAAAATAATTACATAAAATATCATTTAATATTTAATAAACCTTTCATAAATAAATTTATTTAATTTTAAAAAATAATTAAAACAATTAAAGAAAAAAATTTATTGCGTCGGATCGAACCCTAACCTCCGGCATAATAAGCAAACGATTCACCAATCAGGCACCTTTACGTATTTTGAATATTTTTTTTAATGGCACTCTCATTATTTTGTCAGAATGTATTATTTAGAAATGTAAGTCATTGATATAGTAACCTAATTATGACCTTATTTCATACTTTGCCTAAACAGCTTTAGTCATTCTATAGAATGCCTATGCATTCTATACAATACCTAGGCCAGCATTTCATACTTTGCCGGTAACATATATATTACGTTAAATAATTAACTGTAATTCATTTAATAATTAATGCTAAGTATTTATTAAATAGTTCATTTTTCACTGCTTTTTGTTTGTTCTTAACAATCGATTTAATCAAAAAAATATAATTGGTGACGTATTGGAATATGATACGAGAATGGTGGGCTTTCGTCACTGAAAAATTCCTATGTGTGCCATTGCCAGCTCAGGTGTCGTCCTCGTCATTTGACCGAGGTCCGTCTTCAATAGCCCATGTGTTGCCTTTTAGTGTAACGTTAATAAAAAAAACTCACTCACTCTCGAATTAGCCTGTTCGACTATTCACGCGTTCGTGAAAGTTCATGGAAAAAATGGGGAACCTATGTCGAAAAGAAAAAAGTGGATTAAATAGGATACACATAAAACAAGAAAGCTTGCACGACATTTTAATTACAACAAAAATTTTGAAAGTTTGAATAACAAATAAAAAAATATTTATCCTTGGAAGTGCATTCCTTTCCAATTATTCATCGTAGTAAACAATAGAAAGGTGTGATACTTCTACAACGAATTCAATTTCCTTTTCTCATCAGTCATTTTTTAAAACTTATTGTGTACAAACTTATATATAAAGGAAAAGAATAAAAAACCTGGCTAAGCGCACTTTAACAATTCCGTCCTCTTTATAATACCGAAACCACATTTTATATATAATCTCAGAATGTTCTTTTAATCTTGGACAGTTCAAAAAGTGATTCCTTAACAAATTCGGAGAACTCCTGTAAATGAATCACAGCCATTTTTTTTTTTTAAATGTTCTACGTGTCGCTATATATAGAATGCGGAAGGGATAAAATTGTAAAATGTGTGTGTGTTGTTGATGCAATAACTGACAATCGTCGAATAGCCCCGAGCCATTTCACTCCATTTCCTAACTCGCAAAAACGGTGTTATTTAACCATTTCGAATTTTTACGTTTCTTCTTTCTAGTTCCATGGGGTGAGAAATTCGCTTTTCATTTCAAAAGTTTCAAAAGAAAAAGTAGAGGGATAAAATCGATGCTTTCGTATTATTTCAATGTTTGAAGTCGGATATTTATGTAGCAGCACAAGCATAGTGTTATCATCGAAACTATTGATTCGTACTCTAGTTCATCATCTCATACAGCACACGATATATTTTTACATACTTGGTTTTTAGAAAGATTTTTCCGCGGTAGTAGTCATGGAGTCAGTAGCATATGTCAGATCCCAGGCATGCTGGTAGATGATGACGTCATCTTTAAAATATCTGTGCTTTATTGTTCTTCAAGAATAGCGAATCCAACATGGTGGCCATTTAGTGCCCAATCGGGTGAAACAAAAGACAACATAACAGCGAGGAGTCGCCAGTCTCACTTTCTGATTATGCTCTAACAACGTCAATCTACGGAAATTTCTGCGGGCATCTGGGTTTCTAGGAACTCTTAATCTCGTATCTGGCAAAAAAAAATTTATTAGATGAAATTGCTATAGTGAAATTTTCATGCTGGAGGTGCTCTGTATGGCCATTGACTAACTACGTCAGTACTCGCTCTACCTTTAAATAGCCCTTTGTATCATAAAATTCCTACGCGGTAGTAAAGAGTTCACTCTATTTTTATTTATTATTCACTTAATTTTTGCGTTAAACTTTCCTGACCTGGCATATATATATATATATATATATATTATGATAATTTAATTGCAAATTTGTTTCAATTTTCTTGTGAGTTATTTTCTTCTATACATTATGGTTCTAAGCCCAGCAAGATTTTGTGTCGTACTAACTTTTCTGTCTACACACCTAGCGGGAAATGCTAGTAAAATTTTGTGGAGAGACGACGTAGTATTGCATCAAATACCGTATTCGACCAATCAGAGCGCTAAAACAAGGAAACCATGAGAGTAAAGAATGTTCTTGAAACTTACATCATAGGAGTATATAATGGAATGAAAGAAATGACCGCTTTTGTCCCTGTTAAGCTTTTTCCATGTGTTTTGTCCCTGCTTTTATGTAACGTCAAACACGCGTCAACGAAAATGACGAACAATGAATTTTGAATCTGATCAGCTTCAAACTTCCACATCACTCCAAGTTGAGAACTTTGACACATTTGACATGTATCCCTCCTCTTCACGGTGCCTCAAATCTGCTGCTCCACAAGAGCAATACCGGCCACGAGTTCGGGACCAGAACCACTCGATTATCGCCGGCATTGTTTTTCATGTTGCAACTGGTCTTACATTATTAGAAATTTGAATTTAGCCACTGAAAAATGCATTTAGCTGCTATCAGAGTTGCAGAAATGGGTTGTTTCTTTCTGTTACTTGGGGAAGAGTTTTATTATTTCCACTGAACTTGCTGCATGATGTTGAAACTAATTCATTTTTACAAGGAATGTCTTTCATTTGCATGAACCAGTTAAAAATGTTACGGCAAAATCCTTTCTCAAATGTGTGGTATATCTGTTGAGCAGTGGCTAAAAATTTAGTTGGTTGTGTTGCCTTGGTAACGCATCAGAAAAAAAAAACTGAATAAATTAAGTAAATTTTTGGCTTTCGAGAAAACTGTCTCGACGAATGCTCGAGATAAAAGATAAGTAGAGGGTGAAAGTAGTTCTGGAGATGATATAACGCTCTCTACTGTAGATATATTTTCTTATATTCCATTAAAATTTAGTTTACACCTAGTCTTCATAAACCAGGTCGTCAAAATTATGCAATCAACTTTAGCTATTGTCAGCCAGTATCAAGTAGACTTGGTTAAATATATGTAATTTTTCAACATACGTTATAATAAAACTTTTATTTAAAGCATTTATTACGCAAGAAAATTATAATTATCTGGGATTTTTTTCGGTATCGAATGCAAAATTTCGAAACTCTATATTTTTCTCCATTATTTAACATCAGCTTAACCCTGTTAATTTATTTGAAATAAAAATAAAAAAAACTGTTATTAATTTTAAGGAAGTTTCATGGCCGTTTTAACCCAGTTCGTGAATTTGTTGCCAGCGTTGACGAATTGTGTGTTTGAGTCTTATGGACACTGAAGACCCTCCATGTAGAGGAACTGATCTGTTGAGGCTCAAAGGTCTTACGGTGTAATGGCGTGGAAGTTTGAAGAGCAAGGTAAAAGCTATTGTGTTGTTTCATTGAGGCTTAAAAGAACGCAAATAGCCCTCGTGCAGATTTACAATGCGACGTTCACAAAAATCAGATCATAATTCGCGAAATTTAATTTTTCACAAATTCATTCTCATTTAATTACCGTAAAATCCGGCGTATAACGCGCACTTTGAACACAAAAATTGAGATCGAAATATAAGGGTGCGCATTATACACCGGATATAAAAACGATAGCTTTAAAAATAACAAAATAGATGAGCCTAAAAAAAAAAAAGAAACGAGTCTTACAGTAGTCGCATATGATGAGTAACATCTGACATGTTATCGTGGTAAATCCGTAATATTGAGTTTTTTCCTGAAAAAAATATGAAAAAAAAAAAATCGGGTATGATTTTAAATAATTTTCTATCGAATAGTTGTATCTTTAATGAAAATTGTATTTAATTAACAAAAGGAGAAATGCAATATTTTATCAAAAATAATTATTCTTGTTGAATTTGGGGAAGAGCGGAGACAATAGACTTATGATAACTAAAATATGACATAAATACTTGTGATTTCAAAGTATTTAAAAACGTTGAAAAACAGCGTAAATAACAGTACCACTGTTAGCAGTTGAAACATTTTGATTTGTGTTCATTTCGAGCTTGAGTTCATCATTCATAAAAGCTATGAGTGGCTCAGCTTTTGGCAAACTGAAGTTAAAGTTAAAATCACCACTCAAAATCAGGAAAAGCGAGTGATAATTTTTTTAAAGAGCAGAACCACCTTCGTTATATGGTAAAAGTACAAAATGCAGGAGATCTTTAATTTTTTTTTAACCGTGTAATTCGAAGAAATGTATACGACCACCGAAATCACTGTTTGTCCACTTTCAAATAAGTATTCTGCCGCACTTATGTCCCCCAATATCGGGACTAACGGATTTAGAGTCAAGCGCTCGAGTGCTTGATGGCTACTAGAGTTGGACCCCCATGCGAGGGTAGCGAAAAGACACAGCCACGCACTCTCATTGGTCAAATCAAGTAGCGCGCTTACATCACATCATGTTATACACATCCGTCCCTTTTCACGAAATCACTCTCACAAACATCCAGCAACCGAGAGGAAAAATGTTACACATCAAAAGTTTTACTTTTACACATATCGAAAAACTGTTTATTTAAAAGAAATGATATATCTTATGAACTAAAAGAGTTATGTTTCTAGAAATATACTAAGTCTGAAAAAGTCGGGCATAAGATCTCGAATAAATGAATTTAAAACATAAGAAAGTTGTATACTAAAATTTCAGATTTCTTTTTAAAAAGCGGGGTGCGAGTTATACGACGAACATACCTGAAAATTAAAAAATGCAGCTAGAAAGTATGGGTACGCGTTATACGCCGGATTTTACGGTATATGGATACAATAGTTTCAATTTGACTACACAGAGAGAGAGTTTGATTTTGCATCAATATTCTAAGATCAACAAGTGATCTGTTTACTTTGTTTTCCTACTTCAGAACACTCATCTGTGTTAAATAAGTTAATATAAGGATAAGAACTGAAACAAGTTTCTAAAGTGCGCGATTAGGAAGCTTTCCAAAAATTAATTTTGTATTAAAGTGTAAGAGAGAATTCTCCTGAATGCTGCTTTTAAAAACAATGTGGGATTTTTAATTAAATTAAACGCTGTTGTTAGAGAAGTGACAAGAGCTTCTAATTAGGAGGAGATTAAATTTTGTTCAGATGCTTTATGTCTTCTCATCCAATGTATCTTTACTATGTATTGCCTCAAATGCAACAAACTTGAATACCTTGGAGTGTTTTTAATTTGTTTCTATGGATTGAAGACGGTGACAGGTGCACTTATTAAGGGCTGAAATAAAATAGAGAGTTTAAGAATGTAGTCTCTGAAATAAAGTTAGTTAAAAAAAATTAATTAAATTCTACCAAGTATTTCAAATAACATTTCTTCATCAATTGTAGGTTTTTTTTCTTTTACGAAACATCGATTTGAAGGGTATTTAAATAATAAGAATTTCTTAAATATATATATATTACTTTTTCACATTTAGAGAGAAATTAAAAACCTAAATTTAAAACATAAAAAGAGAATACAACACTCAAAAAATTACACAATTAAAATAGAAACGATAAAAGCATGCACTATTGTTCTTTGGTGAGTGACGTGATATGAAGTGACTGATTTCACCACATGAAACAACATTTTTAGGAAAAAGTACTTTCAACATATTTTAAGAACATAATCCCAAAAGTTCCATTTAAAAGTTTTAGCTCTTGCTTCGTTAATAAAATCTTAATCTGTTTCAAATAATTGAATATTTCCATTATTCTACATCAAATTTCAAGAATTTTTTGTCTCGCAAATGGAATTATTTGCATTTAGAATAATACCCATCATCGTTGTTTTCTTCTTTTAATTGAATCCATCACTTTTACCTTTTTGCATCCAATCTATTTTCATTATATAATCTCAGCAAACTATACTATTCGTACTTTTATAGAAGTATATAAAATACAGGATATTTTAAGGACGTTTTATGAGAACAATTTTCAATTCTCTCTGCCTTGGGCAATATTATTTTCAATGCTTGCTTTCATCATCCATTACACAATAAATTACGCAACAGAAATGTGGGTATCGAATTCACAATCTTCTCCAAAACACATCCAATCATCCTTTCGAAATCTGTTCTAAACGAAACACGATCTCCAGAGGGTAAAATTTGTTTTTGCAAATGACGCAATTTTCCAGTCAGAGACAGAAATTACAGCGAACTTGAGAAAACGAAAAGGATCCCGTGATATAGGCGGGAATTTTGCTTTGTTTTCATTGAGAGAGAGATAGAAGAGCAAAACAGAAATGAAATAGATTTCTTTCCATAACATGAATTTTTTACGACGTTTAAAGTACAGTTAAGCATGAAAGATTTTAAACCCTTTCATACACGACCGTTCTCTTGCTTAAAGAGCTTTTTAGTTAACAAAAATATTGAAAGAAGGAAAAATTACCAAAAATAAATCACTTTCAAGAAAATTTGGAGGGGGCGGGGTTCATATTGTAGAATGACAATCTCGTCTGCAGTATTTTCTGGGGAATATAAGCAGATACAGTTGTTCCAAAGTATAGAGAACACTATATTTTTCCGTAAACATTGGATATTGGGAACTTATTGTCGCAGAAACATTACCAATAATTTTGATTGTTTGATTTTTAATTGACATTGCACTTTGAATCTATATACCAGGATTTTAGAGAATTACTTCATAATTCTGAAAACCTGGTGACATGACGAGGATGACGCCTGATCTAGTACAAAACTCTTCTAATTTCCACCCACGAGGGAACCTTGATTTCCGTGTATCAGTGCTTCTCAAACTTCCACTATTGCCGACCCAATTTTCAATCATAATTTTTATCGCTCCCCCCCCCCCCCTTATACAATAATATAACAAGCTTTGGTGCTAAAACTACAATATACGATCTTAATTATAAACCGTACAAATCAACAAGATAAGTATTAAATTTTGTATTTGTTACTTTTAAGCGATATTTATTTTAAGCAAATTACTTTTAATAGGATAATTATTGTTATTTTTTTCCTCTAATTTTTAAATTGGAACATATTGCAAAATGATACTTAATTAAAAATTTATTTCCTTCATCATCCATTTCTAAGAGTATAAATATCATCAGAAAAAGAGTCTAGTGTATGTTGCTCTCTATCATATCCACCACATTTGACATTAATATTTAAAGCGAGAAGACTTCAAAATGCTGGCATTAATATTTAAAGCGAGAAGTCTTCAAAATGTTTTAACCTGGGAGAGCAGGCGTGCACTCGATACTAACGTTTATAGTCGCGCAAAGTGACTCAGTCACCCCAATGTTTATTTTTTTTAACAATTTTTTTTTTATTGTACTCGATAAAAATCCCCATTCTAGTGAAAAATGTAACTAAGAGAAAATATACTTACCTACTTTCAAGGACTTTTCATTTTTTCTTTGATAATTTAAGAAAAAATCCATTAAAAACTGAACTAAAAGGTTTCAAAGGTAGGTAACTTTAAAGAACACAAATCACAGACACTTTTCGCTAACATTACAGGAATGATATTTGTAAGCAAAACCGTCATATTTTGTTCAAATCATTGTAGTTTTGCTGTCCTTTGACTTTGAGCTCCGCGCAACCACTCCTGGGTTTTAAGTGTATTCAATATAAAAATATGGATGTTAGTTCTAAAGAAAGAATTGAGTAAAATGCGTATTTCATCATGCTTTATATGTTTTTGAATACCCATAAAAATAAATCTTAGCCAAATAATCCTTCAAAGTGCTCTCTGTGCTTTTCCAAATATCACATAACTCTTTCACATAGAAAAAAGCGCAACAGTAGTAAAAAAATTATTTACAACTTCCCGAAATGAAAAACAAAAACATAATAGAAGGGACAGAAGTAATCATACTAATAAGTTCTATGGTGAAACGATGAAAACGGTGATGACTGACGCAAATCTGCTTTCTGAATAAGTGTCTTCCTTTTCTTTCTACGACTAACAGCATTTCAATAATAATTACAGTGATGAATTTTTTTTATCTTCCTAAAATTTTTCTCTGGGTCTTTTTTTTTCTCTGAAAGCATTTTAGGTTTAAAAAAAAACGTAATTAAAAAAAAAAAATCTCTCATCGTGGGATTACAGCAAATCAAACACAAAATGTTTTTTTTTATTTAGTTATAGGATCAGATAGTTAATGAACGTATCAAAGTGGAAACTTTATTGCCAGCTGATATGTATAAATTGCATCAATGGAAATATGTATTTTTTTTATATATGTCAGAAAATATTTTATTTACTTTGTTCCTTCAAATTAATTTTTTTAAATTTTTTATTTTCGATATGCTCGCGCCCCCCATTGTAGGGTTATCATGCCCTCCTAGGGGGCGCGCCCCACAATTTGAGAAACACTGCCGTGTATGATCCACTTGATTCCTTCTGTACAATAAGTCCTTTGTGATATCAGGACTCGAACCTGTCACAGGACAGAAAAGTGCCGAACATGATGACCGCTTGGCTACGATGGTATATCTTAAAACAAGCGTTTTATTTTATTTGTTCTTTCCAATCCAGTTCATTAGACAATCTAAGGAGAGGAGAAAGGAGGTAATGTGTCTTAAACAAAGTCAGAGATTTATTGATTGTGCTTGTAGACGATGTTAATACTCTACGCTGCATGCAATATTGAAAGTTGTGAACATCAACTATTTGTAAGACAAACATAGATTCAACGCCCTAGAACATTAGATTCCCCTTCCATTAAAACCCTTTCATTATTAAATTAGGGATACATTGAATTGAACGCCATTATAGCTACTAAATACGACTACTCGCACCCAATAATTTACCCCCCCCACCCCGCTGTTTCTTCTTCTTATGGATAATCGTGTGCTCGAGTCCTTATAGGGCTGCGGTAGCCCAGTGGTCAGTGTATCTGAGCATGGCAGGCATGTCATGAGTTCGAGCCCAGTACCACTAAAGACCCGCTGTGTAGGGCAGCGATGCACATTAAATCTGTCGAGAGCTCTAACGTCCTCTCTTATTTGACCATGGTTCAAAATGACGTGATCCGTCGCCAAAAGCTCGTGTAGCTGAACAGTGCGACATTAATATTCACTCACTCTCTCGAGTCCTTTAAAGAGTATGATACATTTTATAATTCTCTAAAGTTTTATACATCAGAGGATACTATTTTAAAAAATAGAGTGCGCAACGCAAAAATTATACTTAATATTTATTACAGAAATTTCATATGTGCGTATAATTTTTAAAATTATTATTATATTTCAAACATTTTGTACTTTTTTGAAGCCACAACCCTTTGTAAATAATGTGTAAAATATTCGAATTATTTAATTTAAATTTCAAAGAATTATACCCCAATGCCATCGTTTTCCACGTAGATGCTCCTATGTGAAGGGTTTTGGGGGGGGGGGGAAAAGGGATAAATAAACAAATCGTCTGAAATAGATAAATCCTTCGCAATTACTGTCAAAGTCTTTTTATTGCATTCCAAAACCTTCGGAATAATTTTATGTCCAGTACTACAGAGAAAAGATCGTATGCAGGAAAGACGTATATATACGTCCAGAAAATTAATACCTTGGTTGAGCAAGACGCTTATATACGCCGGTGGCATTTAAGAGTTACTATTGTAGCTTTAGTGTCAAAGTATAGTATTATTGAATTCAATACATTGTTATTGTATGAAGGGGGGCGCGATGAAACTTATGACTGTGAATACTGGGTCGCGAATATTGAGTTTGAGAAGCACTGTTCTACTGGAAGTTGTCATTCCCCTTACAATCTTTATCTTGCCTATAATAAATGGAGATTAGTTCCCATCATCGTAGTCCTAATGTCTACATTTTCAGTCGTGGCGTGTTTCTTTTAGTCATCGATTTGTCATCAGATCTGTATATAACTAAGCCATGACACCCCCACCATCCATCGTGAGGAAGGAAAAGACAGTTATGATGGAGAATATTGTTTAGGGAAAAGCAGATGACACCGGGAGATGGGCGGGCCATTAAGTCCTGCGCGTCTGTTGCGTCTCACACAAACATTCGGAACGCTTCCTCCCCTGGAAAGAATTTTATTACAGCAGCAGATGATAGGGGAGAATCGATTGATGTCCACAACAACATCCGCCACATTTCCATTCGGGGAAAGAAGTCATTGCAGCGTACAAGCGATCAGATTTCTGCGAATTGTCCCTCTACGCCTTCTTTTGATACAGGAGGCATGTTCGTGTATCGACATGAGCGGTACGGTGGAGAAATAAATTCATGCGACGTTTATCTCATTTACAAAGGGTAAAAAGGTTTCTCATTTTTTTAATTGGCATAGTGACGGAGAGACAAACTACGCGAACCCTAACTTTTTTCACTTTTTTTTTTAATTCCCTTTAACTTCTCCCTTCAAGCGTAGAGAAATCGATTTTACAATAAACGGGAGATTTAACAGCACATCGCTCAACCTGAGTCTCAAATTTTTATAAGGCTCCACAAACTTTAAATTTTACACTTTTTTCTGTTAAAAAAGTGTTTAATTAAAAAATATATATATATATTCATATACGGTACAATAGAGTTTATTAAAATACAATATATAATGTTTTTTAATTATAATTAAACATGTACTTTATTTGATGCTTTTATTTAGAAAAAATTAGGCATATTTTTGTTAAGATGCTCCATATTTTCCGCTGCACCCCGGATTTTAATCTGCCTTCATCTATAACGGATATCATAGAAATATAAAAAAGAAAAGCAACTCCCAATCACTTATTCATCCCAATATCTCCGTAACTGTTAGACCTACAGACTTAAAATTTGGCAGGCATGCTCCTTTCATGGATTAGAGATCCACCATAAATAAAGCTTTGCGAAAATAGTCCCCAAAGAAAATTGCGAAAGGAAAAAGGGCCTCGCAAATAAAAAAAAAATCCTATTTTTGAACTATTAGACCCACATACCATAAAATTTGATCACATTGCTTCTTTTAACGAATATAGATCCGCTAAAAACAGGTCTTACGCAATTCGACCATCATGAAAAGGGGCGAGTACGCAGCAGTTTCATAAAAAATTTCTGTTTTTGAACTATTAGATTTGCACTTAAAATTTGGCAAGCATGTTTAATTTTTAAGCAGAAATCCACAGAAAATCGTTTTGTGAAAATCTTCTTTAGGTCTGGGGATTGCGTGATCTTAAAAGATATAATTATATTTCAATTTTAGAAATTCAAGTGCTCTCTTCTTTAAATGAAGAGGTGAGGTATTATAAGGATGTTTTCCAATACAATCGAGTGTTTAATGCTAGAACTTCGATATCAATAATTTATATATCTATAATTAGTATCCATCCATCATGAAATAACCAGCCAATTGGGTGGATAATGGTGACTATATACATATTGGCCTTCATGTATTATACATTTAGGGTGGGGGCATAAAAAGTGAAAAATTTGTGATACAAATGAAACTAGAAAAATGTATCTAAATCTATGCAAGATTTTGAAAATCATTTTAATATAGGACTAATTAATTATTATGTATTTGGATTTTACAGCTTCACAGTGTAATATTTTGAAATATTCTTCAAAATAATGAGATACCTGATAATCATAGTTTTGTCCTAATTTCAGATATGCATAATAATCTTGCTAATAAATAGGAGGGTGGTAAATTTAAGACGTATTCTGAAAAGAATTTGTCACAAAATACTACGCGTTTTTAGATATGAATAAAACCTATATTAATATAATTTTTTTTTTACAAAAAGTATCCTGTTGTTAAAAATAGTTTAATAAAACGAGTTTCAAACATAGTAAAACACAAGTGAGATCAATATTTAACTATAATAAATTTGTGGAATAGATCGACAAAAAAATGCAAGAAGAGAATTTAAAGAATTCAAAGATACACATCATTATATATATATATATATATACCATGTTATAATGGGAAATTTTGAAATTGTGTGAGATTATGTTTGAAGGAACCAGATTCCGCGCGATTTATGATTTCCAATAGCAACTTGACGGTAAGAAAATAGCTCTATGATCATTTAGAATAAGATTTGTTTCCTTGGAATAACAATAAAACTGTGTTTGTGCCATTTCAAATATTTGAGGAATATAATTTTCACATTTTAAAAGAGCATTAACTAACTTTAAATTCAGAGAGTACAATGTAAAATTACTTACAGAGACATTTAAAGATATTTTAGAAACTTATAAGAATTAAACTTTTGAATTTTTTAAACATCTTAAGGCTTTATGCAGGTTTACATGTTAGCCAACTAAATTGCAAAAGAAATAAGGTTGTGACCTCAAAGTAGCGGAAGCCTACTTCTCTGCCCAAAGTCTTAGGTTGTAATGATTTTCTTTCCGAAATTTCAACTAAATGTAACCGTTTCTCTTTATGTTCGACCTTTGGATTATGGATTCTGTTGTTTTATTTACTAAGGGGAAAAAAACCTTTCCTTATTTTATTTTTAATTTCTGCATTTGTCTTTCATATATATGTATATATATGTGTGTGTGTTCACTTCATTATAATATTCATGTATGTATATATATATCTGCATTTGGGTCCAAAATCTGGCAATAACTTATTTATTGCACTCAGATTTAGCACGAGCTCTGCATTTTTAAGTGCAATTTTTAGGTAAGTTACTTGTATCTTGTAATGGATTTAGATATTCTTATCTATTATATATATATATATGAATTAACTTTTTTCGAAAAATTTTAATTCATTATAGTCTTCTGCCCTCCAAGACTTCACTTAGTAATTAATTTCAGTTTATCCATCTAACAGTAAATAACCATTACTTTATTACCTCAAAACTGAAACTTCAGCGTTTTTAAATGAGTATGATGCAAGGTTGCATCATCCGTGTAGACCTCGCACGTTAATGTCTTGCTTTGTGCTGTCCTGTTTGTTTTATGTTGGTGTTGTGTTTTCCACGGAACTCAATAAATGTGTATTTTAAACTAGCAATGTGCCTTCTCATCAATCCATTCAACGACTATAATGAAAGTAATGGATTGCCTCTCGCAAAGTGTCTTGATCCTAGTGCAGTATAATAGATGAAGAATAGTGTGTGGTTTTGTGGTAATACTTTAAAAAAACACAAATATATAATCGGATTATCATACAAGGGGTACCAAAATAATTAATATTTTAGACAAATATTTTTTTTAATTAAAATTTGACTTGCACACACGCTATACTTTCTTTTAACAATAGGAGAGACAAAAACCTTTTAAATACAATGCATAGAAATGGCTAGTGTGTGACGTATTGTTATTGTTTCCATTTCAGATCCTTGTCAAGCTGCCGATCTATCGAGCGCCTGAGGACGGAATAAGATGAGAAACTGCTTGGCATTGTTTCTCGTGACCACTCTCCTGCTCACTCTCCTCACAGTCAGCCACGCCTACGCGATGCGTGGTAAGTAGGTGCCTGACCCCCGCCTTGGGTCCACTGGGGATCGGGTCTTTTCTTTTAAGAAATTCTAAATTAATAAAATCCTAGTTTAGCGCACAACTTTGTCGAGGAGGGAAAAAATGGGGAAATTTTAAACTAAAGAATGAATGGTTTGGCGTGAGTTTTTGGGATGTATTTAAGCAATTGATGCCACATTCTGGCAGTCGGGCTGTACAAATAGTAATGGCGGTCTTTCCAAGCAAATTACTATCTAGAAAGTACTGACTCAACAAAAAGAACATCTTGGAAGAATCTTTCTTCCATTCACCTCTCGCATTTTCAATTTACACTGTAAAGATGTCGTTTTCAGTGTAAATACACCCAGTGGGACATTTTAGAATTTTGAATTCCTTATTTGTTAAATACATTTCAGCAGATCAGACAGTTTTTGGTGTTTTTAAGTCGAGAGGTTGCAAAAGGGTTATTCATTTTGTTAGCCAACAAAGAGACTATTCTTTTAGTCATTATATGTATTTAGTTTATTTAAAGATTAAAATGAACATAAAGCGAATTATGTTTCATGTTTTTAAGGACATCTCAAAAAAAAAAATAATAATGTTAAATATATTCTATTCCACAGTAAATTTTTTCTTCATATGAACGTCATAGTAAAAAGAGTTCCTTTCAGAATTTTTCTTAGAAATTGGAAAAATCCATTTGGAATTTATGGATTTCTTTTTTCGACCACTTTTTGAATTGATGAGTGGCAATTTGTTAATGAAGTTACACCCAAAATATTTTTTATATACAGGGGGATTCAAAATCAATCGAGCGATGGCAAACAGGCATAACTATCTAATTTTAAAAAGATTATCGTATAGAATCACGCGGAATGTAGAAGGAAGTTCAAAATTTTGCTTATACATGATTTATAAATGTTTTAAGTGACTCCCACTGGTAACACGGACAAAATTAAGCAATAATCCACTTCGTGCCATTCATTCTGAAGCATATCTGAAGTCCCCAATGCAATACACGTTTTTAGTCCTGGAATTGTTTAAGGCAAAGGAAGTACATTCCCACAAGCCTAAACACGTCAGTGTGGGGGGGCACCATCTTGTAAAAAGATGAATTCCGTGGATTTCGCATCTGTTGCATCATTCGTTGTTGAAGCATGCCAAGGCAAACATTTGCAGTTACAATTACGTCATTTTCACTTATGATGCGGATGCAATGGACCAGATTTTTGACTACAGCACAGTCTTCATTCGCGCTTGAGCAGGTTTTTGATTATTTGAGCTTACACCACAGCTTAGGAAGTTTTGATCTTTTCTTCTTGCATTCCATGTAATTACTATCCATAAATTACTTTCAGTTAAATAGAGTCTTTTGTAATCTTTATATTCAGTTTAAATCCCCCTGTATTCCCCATTCTTCCAAGTGAATCATATTTTTTTCTCGGTTTTTAAATATTTGGATTTATTGGACATGGAGATGTTATTTTAAAAGTTACCGGCTAGAAGTCATTCCTGACCATTTTTGAATTTAAAGAAGTACACTATACGCCAACTTAGAGTTAAGATTTATTTTTGCATCTTGATGTCAATTCATTCACCCAATCTCATTAAATCGTGCGTGTGAGAGAGAGAGATCGTGTTGTGCAGTTCCCAACGCTACATTATTATTAATGCAATGGACAGCATTGTTTTCGAACATATTACAGTTTTTATCATAAAGTAAATGTAGCATTAACTTACTAAACAAGTAGATTTAAATTATTCACACTATTAAAAGAAAAACTTCAGCTTTCATTACCTAAAATTCGTAACATATATTTAGCTAATTTTTTTTAGCGTATCCCCTAATTTCTCACTTCGAAGGTACGCGCACCGCACTTTGGAGGTGACTGCTGAAAAGAATTTGATGCACGTTGTTTGAAGAAAGAGTTTCCGTCACTTTCATCATTCGACCATGATTGAAAATTACGAGATTTATCGCCTTTTGGATGCCACGAAGAGATGGCCGATAATAAATATTGCATTATTAGGCGAGAAGTTTCAGGGGAATGCATCGGTTCAGTTTCGTATTTGCCGTTCGCTTTTTGAATAAAATCCAACCTTTTCGTCAAAAGTGTAGTCCCTCAATCAGCATTTATTCTACTACAACCAATTTTTATATTTGTGCAGAAAAACTCCCATTTATCAACATAATTGTTTTTTATTTTACAAATACTAAAATTATTTTCATCGTGATAAAAATTCTCCTAAAAAACTGTTACATAAAAAAATGAAATATTGTATAATAAATTTATTTCTTGTTTTAAAATTAAAAAGGAAGAAAATTTTTAAAAAAAGGTAAAATTACTTAAAAGCATAATAAAAAGAGGCACTTCGTTTTAATTTTTATTTTCCATTCTAATTAATATTTAAATTGCTTTTCTCTTCCTGCTTCAAGCCCCTTCCAATCTGAAAAAATATTTTATTTTATTTTAGTTGTTATCACGCGCGTCCTAGAAAACCATCCGATAGATTAGTTTCGCCATTATCTATGTTTCGGGAAATCTCTGTCTCCATTTCTGCATTAAATGAAGCTATCTGGAACGTGATATTAATACGTAATATCGGGACTGTTTATTCGTGCACAAATGCAATCTCTCTAATATTATTTCGCATTGCTAGGAATATCAATAAGATTAATTCTGGCGACGACATCAAGACTTTTTTATTTATCGATACACAAGCCAACCCTTCATATGTCAAAAGCAACTGTAGATTGTTTCCATGAAATGGCATTTAAATGTTAATGGAGCTGATATAAGGCGTACCTCATAATCTCCAGAAATCTTGATTAGTTCCGTTTGTTGAGTTTAATCAAGATTAAGATTTACTCACCAGATAAACATTATTGGGAGGACGTCTTTAGGCCTCAGAATCAATATTGACCGCTGTTGGCTTAGGATGAGCTGTGTGAGAGAGCGAAAGTCATTCCTTTTGGGGGCGAAATAATTTAAATTATCCAGTGTTTATCTCACATCGGCATTCTGGAAAGGACTGCTGTCAATCGAAATACAGTTTCACAAAGACTCTCTGAAAATTATCAGAGCCTTTTTAGATTGTTTTTGCAATCAACACACAACTGATGTTTTATGATAAGGGGGAAATTATTTGGATAGATACAAGTTCGTAATTATTTAGTTATAAAACTAATTACTTAATTGATAGGGTACCTAGTGGTTACGTAGGTAGCTTAGTTTTTAGAGCTTCGGACTCCAAACCGGAAGACCTGGGTTCGATGCCCGATGCCACCCAATACCCTCCGAGTACCCACGGAGTACGTGCTCGTTAAATCAGTGGTCCCGAAAGTCTTGTGGGCTGAATCTTGAGTGCAGGGGACTGGAGAATATTTCCCTCCCCATCAATTCCATGCCAAAATTGTGGAGATAGGTGGTGTTGATTTATTGATAGATTTATTGCCATCTATCGTCCCTTTGGGAATTTCTCTGAGCTAAATCGTACTGTCACATGTATGGTGCTGAAGGCCAACAACAGGCGGACTTCTAGCCCCTTGCCACGATGAATTTCGTGGGCCTCGATCTGACTGCGTCAGACAGTGGCATTAGAAACAACAACCTAATAGATGCTTTATTTTTAATTGGAATTGATCATAAAGCATGATGACATCACAATTGGCCGCGTAGTAGCCTAGTAGTTAAGGTCCCAAAGTATTATGGGTTCGAGTCCTAATGCCACTGAAGACCCGCCGTGTAGAAGGAGATGCTGCACATTAAATCTGTCAAGGCTCAATGTCCTCCCGTTAGCTTGGTGTGGCAGTTCGGAAAGGGGTATGACAACTCAGGTGTCGTCCTCGTCACTTGACCATGGTTCAAAATGACGAAGTCCTTCACCCTCGGACTTTTGTGCAGCTTTATACTGCGACGCTGATTTTACTCTTAGTCATTCATGACAGACACTGTAGTTTACATAAAGTAAATAATAAAATTTTACGAAATTTGAATCTGAATTTTTAAAGGGAGTTGGAAACCTCTTTCTCTCTATATATACTGACAATGTTAAATTGGCTGTTTTCGATGTTTCTCAAAATATGTTATATGCACATGCTTGAAATTTTTATACAATTAAAATACACTTTTCTCGTAAAACTGAAATAAGCTTTTAGCTAATTTTGAATTTTTTAATAATTTTTGAAATATTTTAGCAAACATTGCGAAACTTGACCCATTTTTGACTTAAAAAATTTGTAAATAATAAATTTTTGAGTTTTTTATAAAAAGCTCATTTTAGTATATATTAGCCATCATTATAAATATATCAGAAACAATTTACATACCTGTGAACAGTACTTTTTCAGAAAAGGTACATCGAACATCAAAATTTACATTTTGAAATAAAAATTGATTTTAATGTATACAGTGAGATTTCTAATCGGCTAGGAAATAAAAAAAAATAAAAGGCTAAATTTACAATAAAATATACATGTTTTGGTTTAAATCAAAAGTTCAACACATTTAAGCAAAAACGAAGTACTTAGTTTGCATTTTTCGCGCCATTCAAATGGGCGTAGCCCAGTTTCAACGATTATTTAAAAATAGGATTTAAGGGCTTCTAATTACCCTAGAGGTTAAAGTAAGGTATTTTTAAAAAGGTTAAAATCTTTTCAATTTCAAAATGTAAAAATCTTAAATTGTCAAAAAAATATGATTTTAGCTTTCCAACACCCGCTTTCGGCTAAAGTGATGCATGTGTCTGTGATAGCGAGCGAAACTTAATATTTATTGCGATTTCTTAAATTTATATTAATGTATAAGTTATAAATAGGGCTACTTTTGTTTTATCAGGTTTATATGGAATATCGACATTATTTTTTTACATTTTATAAGATTACGCTGATGTTTGTAAGCTTATGAACCAGAAACGGAAAAGGATAAATGATAGAAAAATGAATTGTGCGAATATAATTCGCTTATTTAACAATTGGACAGTTCGAAATTTCTCAGTAATATTTCTTTATAAATATCTCTTCATTTTGATTTAACAGTTTGGAGACTTTCTAGCAAAGACTACTCTTCAGTGCGGGCTCTATTGCTTCACTGAATGAGTGTTTGCTGACCTCGCGAAACAAATCAACACACGAGGGTTATTAACAACGAACCTCGGGCTCTTTAATCTCGGTCAGTGACGAGGACAACACAGCTGGTACCCCCTTAATTACCACATCACGCCATAGGGAACAGTTTGAGCCGCGACAGATTTAACGTGCATCATGCCCTCCACACGGCATTTCTTCGGTGACATTAAGGACTGAGCTCATGATACACCGACAAGGAGCTCATGGCTATGAACCAGTGATTCTTAATCTCTGTGCCGTGACATTTCTGTGTGTCACCCAATTCCTGAAGTGTACAACCAGTTTTTTTTTTTTTTAATTATTGATTATACTCTGAGAAAACATAAAATCCGCAACTGAATCATTCAGTCATTTTAGTGAAATAAATATATCCCACTAAAACCTTTAGTTTAACTTACCTTTTCGTGGACAGATGAATATAAAAAAATTTGATTGGGTTCGCAATCCTTTTGTGCACGGATGCATCTGTATTTGAATTAACTTTGAATGAAGAACTAATTTTACTCTGTGTGTGACAATAGAGATTTAATTTTAAAACTTTCGGAAGAGTCAAATAATTGATTTCGGGTTAAATTTAGAGGCGATTATCACATAATAGATAAAAATATTGCGACAATTTTCTACATCTTATTTGCATGAATTCGAATTTTCAACTTGAGCAAATATACACATGAAAAAAAAAGATGATTTTCCAATGTAATGACGTAATAAGAGTTGCGTTATCATTTTTAAGGCAAAATATAAACGAAACTATCGTGAATCATCCATTTTAAATTTTGCATTAAACGTTTTCTTATAATTAATTTGTAATTAATTATTCATCAAAAATTTACTGTCTTTGTCGAACATATTATTTGATTTAACATTAAAAAATTGTCATCAAAGTTATTTTACTTATTGTATTACAGTAAGTAAAATTCTATTAAACTTATTTTATTATTAGTGTGCTGCCAAACTTTTCAATTGTTAAAAGTGCACCGCAGCAAAAAAAAAAAAAAAAAAATGTAGAGAATCAGTGCTTACCGCGGCTGAATCTTCTGCTTGCTCTGTTTTTTGTCAATTATTGACTCTAAAATGTTCGACAAACAGTGGCGACTGGATAATCTGCATTCAGCTGCTGAGTCGATAGATCTTTAGGATTCAAGAAAGAGGAAATGTTTCCTTAAAAACAAAAGTGTGCAGTTAAGGGGTTGATGTTTTTGGGTTTGGCGGAAAGCAGAGTTAAAATAAGAAATAACTTGGTTGAATTTGACCAAGGCAACTCTTCGAAATTTTTGGTAAAAATTTAAAAGAGTGGCTCATATTTCTACCAAAAGGTATAATTTCGAAGGTACTTTTTCTTGTTTCACTGTTTCGCATTAACCTTCATTAAAATAAAGGTTAATAAGGTAAACTCCAGTGAAACAAGAAAATTAATTATCGAAACGATATCCGCAAAATTATCTCTCTACAATTATATTTCTATATATCTTAAAGCTGCATAAAATTCTTCTATGAATGTTAACTTTGACACAATACACTATTTTTTTCATTTTCAGAAATATTACAAATATATATTTAATTTACAAATGCAAGACAACTTTTTAAACCGTCTTATTTAAATTTTTAAAGTTGCTATGCAGCATGCTTGTTTTCCAATTGAATTGCTTGAATGCTACTGATTGAAATAAACTTCAAATGTTCGTACACAAACTTCCCTTTTTAAAATGTTTCTTTTTTTTTTTCTATAAATTTATCGAATTATTTTTTAAAAAAATATAATAGAAATTTTAGGCGTTTTCAAGACCTTCATAATTCATTTACCTTAAGAATAAAATATTTAAATTTTTAAAAAAGAAGATTTCTGATTGTTCAAACTACTTATTCATAAAAAAAAAATTAAAAAAAACTGCAGTTACTCAATGTATATCTAATTAATAATAAGCTATTATATCTTGCCTTTTTTTCCATTCATTGCACAAACTTTTTACGCACTTCGTAAGGGGAATAAATAAAGGCACTCTTTCTACTTTTAAAACCATTAATCCTTTTAAACTCATTTCAGTTCATTTCCTGAGTAAATTTTAAGCACCGCCCCCCTTCACCCTGCAATACCTCTTGAGTAAGAGTAGCGTTGGGGTTGTTAAACTTCCCCCGCTCGAGAAAGACTCTTTGTGGCCAGGTACGACAAAAGGAAAGAATTAACAAAAGACAAATTAATAGGTTTATTTTCGTCTTCAATTAAGGAGGAATGCAGAGTATGTCAAAGGCAGAGGAAGTGACTTCCAAAAACAACACTCGAGAACCTTAATTAGGAGGATTTATGCATGCCCTCTTTTCTCCTCATTCAAGGGGAAAGGTTCTTGAAGAGCAAGCAGAGAAAGATAAAATCTCATTGTTTTCCAAAACCTGTTGAAAGAGTATGAGAAGTCACTCTGAAGCGAAGTAGAGTTTTCTTACAAAAAAAAAAAAAAAAAGAAAATTTTAAAAAGTGTGAAAAATGAAATCTCGAATTATTTAAAACGTGCATTTTTTTAAAGGTGTTTTCTTTCAAAGAATCTGGAATAAACACTATGATACTTTTTCAGGATTTCTGTTGGCTCAAAGAACTGGATTGAGTCAATTTTAATATATGCCGTATAAGGAGTTGCTGTAATTAATTTTTGTGAAATCAGAATAATATATCACAGAAAAGTACCAATTATAAATGAAACTTGATATTAAAAAAAAGCAAAATGTATGAAGAAATGTTAGTGAATAAATATTATTATTACACCTTAATTATTAAAAATAAAATATACATGCATTACCTAAATCTATTTATATCTTAGTAAAGTGAAGGTAGTGCTGAGTACCACAATTCGAGCCCAATAAACCGAATTTTTTCCCGAAATGAACTCAACACAAGAAACGTTCATGTCTTGAAGACAGTCCTCACTCGTAAAGTGGCCGTGGTAGCCTAGTTGTTATGGTCACGGACTCGTGGCTTGCGTGTCGCCACTGAAGACCCTCCTTGTAGAAGAGACTACTGCACTCTAAATCTGTCGAGCTCAAATCTGTTGGAATGGTGTGGTAATTGAAGTGGAGGATTCTACCTCGGGTGTCGTCCTCAGTTGCTTTGCAGTGCGACATTAATATAATAGGCGTCGAATTAGCGTTTGGGCATTCGGACTGTAAGACAGTCCTCAATCCCATACCTGGAAGTCTGCAATGTTGGGCAGGGCGAAAGTGGAGTTTTGCATTCTGCTGAGTGGCATGACGGTGATTGGTTCAGCCGATGGGATCCGGGAGGCGTGGCGTTGGTTCTTCATCGGAACAAGAAAGTTGAGAGAAATTTTGGCATGGACGAGAGCTTAGAACCTACTCTGATTGCTTGGACATTAATGTAACTCTCTTCCCCACTCATAAATAGGGGAGGAAGTCAGCCTCGACCTTACGTGGGTCAAGGAGTGTAAGAAACCGGTTAGAATCTCTAACTCCTACATCAAAATCCACCCCATAAGGGGTGACAAAGAAACAGTAGCTGAATGGTAATTTTGGCTGAGGTCATTGGGGATTATTCTGCGTAACATGTCCTTTTCGGAAGGCAAGACTTAAGGCATCCGAGTAGGTTTGGAACCGTGATTTTGAAAAAGTGTATAAAGGGATAATATGTATGATATTTAGTGTCACTTAGATTAGAAAACGTATATAAAATTGTTTTAAGAATGTTATAAAAATAAAAAAAATTATTTAAGCACAATATTTTGACAAAAAATGAACATACAATGACCCATTTTCAAAACATTCTCCTTTTATGAAAAATGCTCCTATTATAATAATATTTTGTCTGCATATAGCTCAGACCTCTATACAGAGGCTGAACTGGAATTTTTGTAATATACAACTTAGAAAAACGCCGATAATTATTTCAATGGGTAGTAACTCTGAAAATATTGTGAATTTTTCAAAAATCCTTGTTCAGACTCTGTGGAGAAGTCTTTACTTTATATGAGCAAAATATTATTACTATAGAAGCATTTCTTATAAATGGAGAACATTTTGAAAAAAAGATTATTTTAAGTTAATTTTTTTGCCAAAATATTGTATTTAAATAATTTTTTTTGTCATAATGTCCTTAAAACAATTTTATACATGTATTCTAATCTAAGTGACATTAAATATCATGAAAATTATCTTTTTATGTACTTTATCTTTTATGTGCTTATCACGGTTCCGGACGTAGTCGGATACCTTGAAGGAATTTTCGTGAGTCACCCTATCACATCGAGCTTCATCTTTAGACTTTCATTTCCACAGCTAGTTCCAGAGTCTTTATTTTTAGATCTGCCCCTACAAATACAGAGAATCGCTAATGCTCATGTAGAACAGTGATCTCCAAAGTGGGGTACTCAAAGGGTACGCCGATGAAATAGGCTATATATTTAGGGGGTACTTCAAAAGATTATTTTTGTCTTAGATGTAAACGAGAAAAAAAAATTTTGGAGTCCTGTGGTCTATATCAGGGGTATCATAACCAAATGATTTTGTAGGCCACTTCAGAAAAGCATTATAATCTCTCGGGCCGCACATAAAAATATGTGCCCTTATATCAGATTTGGAAACAAAAAAAAACAACATTTATTGCAGTGAAAGCATAAAACATAATGAATTATTATTATTGTTTTCATTATTTTTCATGTATAGACATAGATATTATAATAATGTTTAAATAATATAATAAATAATACTATGATCAAATAATGTTTAAAATATTACAGTTGCCATTTTCTTGAAAATTACGGTGTTCCTTTTGAATTGATCTTTCGTTACTCATTGTTGGAATTGTCATTTACACGCACACATACATTGTCCTTTATCTTAACCGCCCTGAATATTTTTTTTAAACTTTAAAAAACATCTCTGACTGTCTCTTGCGTTTTGGACACTCCAAACAGAAAAGGAGGTAGAGAAATGAAAGTCACACACATAGAGAATCATGTTTCATCCTTAGTAAAGGATATGCATAATGCAATTCGGAATTTATTAAAAAAGTAATTTATTATAGTAAAATCAAATTTAACAGTTTGTTAACTGATCAAATGATCTATTTTAATCTAAAGGACATTTCTATTATTAAAAAGGATTTATTTTAAAACAAGAACAGGTAACTGGCAAATACATTGTAGATTCATATATATATATATATAATTTTCATCTCAAATAAATTTCGAAATGAAAAAACTTCAAAAGCCTGATATTTAAAAATTTTTTAAAAAGAGTCGGTGGGCCGCAACTTACGGGCCGCGTGTTGGACACCCCTGATAGAGAGCAATGCGCTTCCCAACCTTTTTATCACCACGAGAAGTTCCATGCTTGATCATTTTACCACATATTTACGGACGGAAGGGATACTTTAAAAATCGTCCATTATTTAAAGTCTGAAATTATATGAACACATACAAAAATAAGAAATCGTAAATCAAAACAAGGCTGCTTTTGGAAAGATTAATTTTGACATTTGATAAAAGGATGAAAAATATTAAAATATAAATTTCATAACTGTTATTTTCTATTCGATTTTGTTGTTTTTTTCACTGCTCCCAGGTGAAGCTTTCTTTCGTTATATATACTTGTCACACCTCATTATTTATACAAATATTTAGAACCATTTAACCTTCTTGTCTATCTGTCTCCAATGAACTTTAAATCTATTTAAGCAAGTTCACACACACACACAAAGGAACTATTCACTATTATAAAAATGTAAATATAAACAAAATCAAAAATTGTTTTTAATATATTTTTTTTTATTACATTATCTGATTTTTATAAGTATTAATAACAAGCAATTTTCGTATCGAAAAACGTAAGATACCAGAAAAATCCAGAATTTAATACAGTAGGTTACTTAAAAATAACGGAAGAAAACTGAACTGATATAAACATGAATAACTTTGTGAGAATCGCAGAATAAAAATGCACATACAATTTAAGAGTGTGTGCCCATTAATTAACTGAAAAAATTAATTTAACCTACTTATGAAGTAAAAAATTGAACACACACATATGAGGAGAGAGAGAAATCAATGAAATGAAAATAATAATGAATTCGCTCCTTGAGAAAATAACGTACTGGATATTTATTGTAGAGGCGGTTCCATAGAAAAAAAAGAGTGCTTGTACAATCTAATTTCTTTTCTCAGTGGAACCGAACTTTCATGTTTTCTCCCTTGAGACCCTCGCGGAATGTCTTTTATGTCAGCACTTTTTGTTGGTCTCCACCAGCCTCTCGGAGGACAGGGGCACTTGTTAGAGGAAGTGGATGAATTAAGTCCCAGTAAAGCCAATTGGAATAATTCCTCAAAGTGCTTTATGTATGACACAAAAGACTTTTGATTCGAATGCCCTCCATTATTCTCAACAGGCTTTCTTTTCGTTTGTGGGTTTTATAGCTAAAAATAGAATGTGTATCAAATTTAATTTAAAAAGTAAAATTAATCATTTTTTCCCACTCCTCGTTAGAAGAAACACTTGTTTTTTTGTTTGGTAAATGGATCATTCAATTTTTTAATGGATTGCTTACGGTTAAGTTAGTAGAGAGATTACTGTTTACTTGAATAATTAGCAAAATTATATTACTTTTATTTAGATTATTATTAGGTGAATTTTTGATTCAAATGAATGTAAAACTTATTTTTGAATTCGAAATGAAATTGGCAACGTCCTAACACCAGCTTTATGCATTTACTTCGATGTAACATTAGTACCCTATTGCAGAAAATTTATTTTTCGAGTTATTATTCACAGTTTATCTCGTAGCAACGGTCCCCTAGTGGTCATAAATGTGAGCTTGTGGTCGACATTGCTTCTGTATAGTCATCAACTAAAGAGTCTTAATGTCATTGAAGAAACGTTGAGCGACTTAAAAAAACAACCATTTAACCCTAATTAGAAAAATATCATTCTACGTTTTTTTATATATAATTCTTAATGGAAAACATCATAAAAATCACTTATAATACAAAAATTATAGATTATTTGTATTGTTTCTTGGAAAAAAAAAGGAAAATAATTCATATTTTATTACATAAAATATGATTTATATTATAATTACACTTATTTCGAACTAAATTTTGCTCTCAAAAGTTCAAAAAATGTAAAAGATTAAAAACTTGAGAGTTTATTTAAAAACCGAATAAAAAATGCAAACACACACACAGAATGGCAAACAATATCCCTGCCCTAAATAAGATGCGGCAGATAGCGCAATTTGATGAGAACCAGAAGCGAAAGAAATGTTGGTAGGGGTTTTTCAGGTCGTATTTATGCGTTTGTGAGACAATAAATCAAAGGAGTTGAATGACATTGATCGAGGCATTGAAGTTGGAAATCCGTCTACCGAAACCTACTGTGAGTGATAGATTGAAGCATTAAAACTACAGAAAAAAGAAATATCTGGCAGATTAAAATTAGTGAATGCAGCCACAGAACCCTGAAGAGGGTAATGAAGCAAAACCGCAAGTCATTGCTGGACGAAATCTCATTCTGTTAGGAGTTAGGGTTAGCAGCAGGACAGTAGGTAGATAGTTCTAAAACCTGGGATTTCATAGTCATGCAGTTGATCACAAGCCGAATATTGCTTCACAGAATGGGATTGCAATGGTGCAAAACTCACCGTCACATTGGACTACGGACTTAAGGAAAAATGATTTTGGAATCCTGAATCTCGCTTTACAATCTGGCAATCCGATGGATAAATCTGGGTTTGGCGAATGTTTGGGGTGCCCTTTTTAAGTGGCTGCGTTGAGCCGACTGTAAAGTTTGGCAGTAGCAGCATCATGCAGTGGAAATGAATTCCATTTTGGCTTCGGTCCCTTAGTTACCATGATTGGAAACTGGAATTCTAGGATTTATGTCACAACAGAGGTGTTGTCCCAACTCTATGCAATTTTTCAGGGTGACCATTTATCTTACAGCAGGATAATTGCTCCGTTTACACATCGCGACGGAAAATGTTTGACGAATTGGGTGTTGAAAAACTCGACTGGCCTTCTCAGAGACTCTATTTAAATTCCAATGAACACTTTTGGGGCCAACTAAAGCGCAGATTATGTAGGCAGCGAAATCGACTATCCTCACTACAGACACTCACTTCAGCTCTGATGGATCTATGGACAACTAGAAAGTCTCCCCAGACCTGTGTAGGCTATCAGTGATGTAAAAAGGGAGCCAAAATTATATTAATAATATGCTTTATTATGCTTTATATTAATTATATTAATATATTTAATAATATGTTCTCTACTCCACTGGGTACCCGAATACATTTGACAAGATAGATTAGGTATGACTTGGTTATTAACGCCACACTCTGAAATACGAGGACTATTGGCAACGGGTTGAGTCATTTTGAATCATATTGAGGAGGTGAGGTCGATACCTAATATGACACTTTACTTTCCGAACATTTACAACATGGCAACATAAAACCCAGTACAGATTTAATGAGCACCAACCCCCCTCCAAGGTGGATCTTCAGTGGCACATACCATACACTAAAATTCCTTATAAATTTATTGTTCAAATATGTCTCCTATATTTAATCGTCTTGTCTTTTAAAAAAAAAAAACGTGATTATGCATTTACTTTACACTTTCGTTGGTTAAAACAATAAAAATTAAATAATTTTTTAATTCAATCACCTTTTTTACTTACTATGGAAACAGCAAAAATAATTACAGAATCAACCAAAAGACAAAAACTACCAATTAAATAAGTTTCAATTCATTTTTCATTTTCAAAAAATATTGAGGAAATAAGACAATTACAAAATAAACTACATATATTTTATTTTATTTAGTTAAAGATTAATATGCGACAGAATCTCCCTTATTTAATAGCATTTTTAAGTATTTCAAATATTAGTTTACATACTGTTAAAGAACCTAGCTCTTTTAAATTAAAATCCTTTTCTCAGATGAGGGGACTAACTGACCGCGGAAATGAGATGGAAAATATCAAATGACCTTCTACAAATTAATTTTAATTTTGTCGGAAAATTCCAAACGTGAAACAAATTGGAATCTTGATTAAAGTCGTCATGCGTTAAATGTCATTAAACATTCAAAATGAGAGTCCATTTCGAAACAGGTTGGCAAAAGGTCAACACTTTTTCATCAAAATGAAGTCGAGGTTTTAATGAAGCATAGAATGTCTTCAGGGACATTAACTCTGCTTCGGATAGGTTTATATGAACTCAGTCAGAAACGTACAGGAATTAAAATGGCCGACAATAAGCACTGCAGAAATGTAGTAAATCAAAAGGTGCGCGTGAAAGGTTATACGACTCAGACATTTATTATGAAAAGAATTTCCGAAGATCTATTCATTCTAAATTAATTTACGTGCACAGTTAACGTTCACCGCTTATTAAAAATGTAGATATCATGTGAAGAAATGTACATGAGGTGGATTTTTCTACTTTTATTTTGAGTGATAATCACATATTTTAATACATAGGTTTGAGCAAATGTTGAATTAGAAATTAAAAAAGAGCTATTAGTGTTCAACCACTTCGCTTCGTACCATGATAAAGTAACAAGGAAAATACCTGAATGAATGCTTATCATCACGCACATTAATTGTGCACATCTACGTACTAACCCGCATATGAACATCAATTAAGAGAGTTCACATTTGCTTCAAATTTCTAGAAAATAAAGTACAAAGATAATTATTGCTGATTTTCGAAATATCACATATTTAAGCACACATACTAATTTCCGCGTTTCATTTGTTCGTACGTATGAGCAGTTTTCCTCTTTTTTGCAACATTCGAAAAAATTTTAAATCAAGCCAGCTAAATAGAATAACCCCATTTGAATAATGGACGCTAGGTAAGACACACAGTCTCTCCTTCAGATTATTAGAAACTCCACTGCTAAGTCCATTGTCTTGCACAAACTTACGAAGACTGTTAAATGAAACCGAAACGACGAAAATATCAACAATAATAAACTCTATGCCTCGTCCACTCGTCTACTATAGCAAACTAAATGAATGTAATAGATTTCCATTAAATTTTTTATAAATTTAATAAATTTGAAAAATTTACAAACAGATCTATACTTTCCTTCACTATGACAATCACGAAAAAAAAAACGAATAAAACCCTTGCCGAGTTGATCACTATAAGATAAACACATACTTGCATTTTCATCTTCATTAACGCAAAAAACGCACTACAACGCCTATTCATGGGTTGATCTCTGGTGGACAATGATGAACAAAGTAAATGTTGGCTGAGCCCTTCCTTTAAGTTAATTCGAAATTATTTCGGGAAACAATATTCATCATGTGTCTGTACAGAGAAATGAATTGTGGTGACTTTCTGTTCTCTCTCTCTCTCACGAATAACAGCTAGAAACTACGGGAACAAAAGCACAAAATAATTGGCCTGATGGCGAACTTGCAACTCAAAGAAATTGCTAAAAGAACTGGAAGCTGCTAGCTGTGTTCAAATCTGAAGACTGGCTAGTAAATAATTTGAATTACATGTCAAGCACCCCAAAACCTCCACCAAACAATCACCTATAAAATTTAAATATTATGAATGAGTACAATAATTGAGATTTTAGTCGATGAAACGGCTCGCGCCGCAGAAATTTTCTCTCACTATTTTTTTAAACTTGAGTGAGTGAATTTTTATTAATGTGGTACTTTGAAATTACATTATGTCTGTTGTCGATAGAACTCATCTTTTTGAATCCTAGTTCAGGGACGAGAAAGATACCTGAGCTAGCTCTCCATTCTATTTTCTCAAGTAGTGAAATTTTTAAAAAGTGGAACTGTAAATACATGATTTATCAAGTTCGTTATATATTCTATATTCTTAACAACTTAAAAATTACTGAATATGAATTAATCTGGTGCATCAATTCGTGTTTCAATAAACATTCAATTCCACTCTGAGCCCAAAGTTAAGCTGGAGTAGGCAATATCAAATTCTCAGTAGCATCTCGTAAAAATAATATAAGTGATTAAGTCTTCACGACTTGAGTTCGCATTTATTGAAAGCTGAATACCTGATGAAGAAATTTATTCAGGAAACTGTTAAGAAATACGCAGTACGAAAAATGTACCGAGAATGCATAACTTCTGTCATCATCTCTCATCATGGGCAAGTGGTCGATCATCTACACACTTAATGATCAAGACAAACGATGCCCGCGTAAAGTAGTTAGTTTACCAAGCAAGCAAGACTGCGTCAAACAACAGCAGCAATCAATGCGGGACGTCATATAGTGCAATAAAATTTGCTTTTGATGGTATATGGCTGCAAAAGATGGAATGAATAGCATTTATTACAAAACGTCATTGGTTACAATCCCTCTCTAGAACTCATGAACATGTTCGTGGGACTCTAAATGACCAAATAAACATTGCCTAGTCCAATTTAGGTTTCTAAAAGTTGATAGCAGTTCTCAAGGGTAACACTACTCTCCAATCCCAAATTGCCAACATGGCACTGCGTATTAATGGAGGCTCCATGAGGATGCTGACTATATTTACAAGACATATTCAGGTCGTTTGATGAAACTTAACTAATGCTTAACTTAAAACGATTATTTTCAGTTACTTGGAGACCAATTGCAACCATTTATAGACTTCGTGTATCTAAGCAATGATGGAATTGAACGAAATCACTATGCGCCCAGCCATCAGACCAAAATATTTCTCGGTTGCCACCTGAATCACCATCGAACATACAAGAGATAAGATTGGAATATTATTCAGTGAGCAAAATCTTGCATAAGCAACAATCATGAACAGGTGTAGAAGCAGCATGGCTAAATATTTTTCAAGTAGCCCAACTGTTTTTTGTTAAATTGCTGCTTTTTGCCGGGCAAAAAGAATCATCTCATTAATTTTGTACTTCAGAAAATATCTGTGTGGTTTCTGTTTATTCTATGAAGTTATTACATTCTAAGTATATTGTTAAAATATATATACAAACAGTTATATTCTAGCAATTAACTTAACAATCTTTTGTGATTTTACTGAATTACAATTACTGTAACCTTTACTCTTAAAAAATTATGTGATATTCCTATAAATGTAAAAAAAGCTATGAAAATATTTTTCACTGTCCTGAATGGGTGAAAAGAATAAGATAACTTATCGTTAATTCACTTTAAACTAATTAGTGTAAATTAATTAAAATTAATTTTTTAAAGTATTAAATTTTTGCTAGTTTTTGCGCTTGTTAATTAAGCTCAATCATTCATAAATGTTAAAATTTAGTAAATCATTAGGCATGAAGTTTCATATCGTAAGTTTATTTCATATTTCTAAAATGGTATCTTTTTATTTTCTTTTATACTAATACTCGTATTTTTCATGTTTTTCCGCAAATATACATTCTGGAGAAAAATAGCAATTATTCCGTTTGAATTGAATCATGTCCTTTAATTGTGTTTTTCTCCGAAATTAAAACTTTTTTTTCCTGCCTGCTCCCTAAAATTGCATTAAAAAGTTATGTTCATTTTTTGGTCATTCATGCTTAACATTTCAGAGTTTCTTTTATTCAACTTCTTTCTATAAATCATCATGAAAAATGATTCTTTATTTGAATCCATCATCCTTCATTAGCAGTATCTTAGCAACCTATCCTTTTAATGTTGCTCTCGAGGATTTGGCATCGCTTAGCCATCTGCAGCTTGTGTGAATGGCAGAAAACTCCAAATCCCAAAGCCCCGAAAAAGTTTTTTTACATTTTTTTTCCTCGTTATTTTTTTCGCCTCACGAACATTTATTCCCGGTTGGAAAGAAAGAAATAAAGGAAAAATATTTACCAAAATCTTACGATCCAGAGAAACTGTTGGTTAAATACATCTTTAATTAAATCACATCCGGAATTTAATTCCCAAATCTAGAATTACTGTGCAATTAAGGTAATTGAATTCCAAGGTACATTAAAATATCATCAGTAGAAAATTAATATTTATAAATGCAAAAGGAATACATGAACAAAATGGGTAAACGCACTTTATGCAAATGGCAAACATTTTTATGGCATGCAACTGCTTAAACAGGTAGAAATAAGTTTGATTTATCTTTGCATCTGTGTATTCAGTTTCTCAATTTATTTATAACGTAAATATTAAGTAATTAAACAAGTTTTGTCTTCTGTACAAATCTTATAATTCAAAGAATTGTTTATATCGGCTATTGGAAAAAAACCCATGAATAGCTTATCCGTTATAATAGCAAATGTTTTATTTTTTAACTTATTTACTACATGTTAGACCCTTCACTTAAAATTCAAAAGCAATTCTATCCTTTAAAAATATCTGGGAAACATAGTGCGATATGCGCATGCATATCTTTTGAACTCAAACGTGGAACTGATGCTGCAGAAGATGCACAAAAACTTTTGACTGCGGATTGAGAAGACATTTATATCAATAACGGTCCAGGAATGGTTTTAAAAAAATTTTCTGTTGAAACTAAATTACCGTAAGACGAAAATCTAAACACCAATCAACTGGAAGCAATTACAGTGAAATACGTTAACGTTAAGATCGGTTAACACGAAATAATACAACAGTCCCGACAAACTACTGTGTATTTTCATGCATTTTGTTCTCTTTACACGAAACAAGATCGCTTACATGAAAAGATTTCCCTTTTGAGAATGAACAAAATACTTTGTTTCGCATGTTTTGTAGAAAAAAGGCTAACTTGGCTTTGGAGTACCCACAGAATAGCCAGTTACATGAGCCAATTTTGTTTATCTAAACTACTTTCACCCTTCACCGCTGCAGACGTCACACAAAAACATCTAATCTCGTATAAGTTGGCTTTGAAATTCTGTAACCCCCCATTTTAGGAGCACAATGGCAAAGAGCTCAGGGTGAAAACAAACTTCCATTTTGTTTTAAATGAATGCCGTTCAGTAAATTACGTTGGATCTAATTGTATATATACTTGAGTTAAATATCTTCCTTGTGCTTGTACTTAGTATAGTGCTTTTGAAGGTTTAGTTGCGAAAGCATGGTTAAAAGAAACATCTAATAGCTTTCTTTCTTCTTTTGGGCTTCTCCTTAGCTGACAGTTCGGCGTACCAGGAGCCAACCTACGACTTCCTCGCCAAGTATCTCATGTCCACCAAAAAGTAAGTATAACTCTCTGCTAAATGCTCATTAAGTCCTTTTCTTTTCAAAACGTCATCTTCTACTATAAATTACTTTTCCAACAATTAGGTTTATTATTTTTGTAAAAATTGTCTTGGATGAATGTTTCCATTTGAAACAAATTTTGGAGCCAGATTTTAAATTGTTTATCAATTAAATGTAAAACATTTTTTCTCCTTGTATTAACATTTAGGTTTTTACGTATTATTTATCTATGAAACATTTCTGCGTCAACACGCATCTGAATTTAAATTAGCAGAGAAAAGCTTCGAGGTACGAATTATTTCAAAGTGTAAATTAGTCTTTTAAGCTAACCTAATTTATCTAAATTTTTTTCTTTGTTTCTTTATAAAATGCTGGAATAAATATTTTTTAATGTTTAGAATGTTTATTAGTTCAATAAACAGAATGACAGAAATTAATTCGAGTCTTAAAAACACAGACCTACCAAATAGATGTTTTTGAAAAATAAAAAACAAGTGCTCGGTGATTTTTATGAATTTGGTGTACTGATTTCAAAAATGACCACCATTTTTTTTTTCATAACGTCAGGATTTTTTGTAAACTTCGATGTGGATTGGATATTTTTGTTAAAATCCTGTTTGAAAAGAAATTCTCTCGAATACTTTTACGTGTACTATCTAGCAACAGTAGTTTTTATCCTGTTAAATCTATGTAAATATCGATTCTTTGTGATGCAAATTGATGTAAACCACTGTTGCCAATTCTCACGAGTTGCATTTGGTTGAGAAAAAAAAGTTCTTTAGAGGTTTAGACTTTTTACTTCCAAATATGGTGCAATTTCTAGAAAGAATCCCCAACACATACTATTTTCATAAAATGAACGATTGACCAAGAGAAGCAAATATTATTCCTGAGTACATGAAAGTTTGAAATATATTTGAAACTCCACTAAAAGCAAAATAAACACATTTTCTATTTAAATATGTACTTTTTTCCCCTTTGAAATTTATTTTGGCGCTTTTCTTTTGTGTTCAGTCTCAGGCGTATCTCGTGTTAACATCCAACAGTAGTCGGTGAGCATATTTTTGACCCATCTTTCTTGATATTTGAGTTCCTTATATATTTTATGTCTTGGTGGAATCTTCCACTCTGTTCTTCGCTGACTTATTCTAAACTTTCGAGGAGAAAGTCTACATATGAGGGAAAGAAATGTATTTTGATTCAACCAATCCTAGCTTCTTTATCCTTTGCTGCCACGGTAGTCAACCAACATGGTAGTTCACCAACAAAGATTTCCTCTTTCTCAATTTGACTTTTGGTAAACACGGAAACTTTTTGCACAGGTATATTTGAAACTATAGTCACTTTTTGCAATAGTCTTGTCAAATACCTAATTTTATATGCAGAAGGGGTTCATTGTTCGGCTCAACTAATCAGTTCGAATCACACTGTTGGTGCTGGCTTAAGCCTTTTGCTTTTGGAGCCATTCTGCTTCAACCCAAATGTCGAGTCTTATCACGGCTGCTCCATTCATAAATGAAACATGGGAACTTTGTATATCCACCTGGTTGACCAAGAAGCATGGAGATAACTTTCAAATCACCACCAATGGTCTAACAGGGGTCAGCATAGTTTATTTTGTTGAGAACGAGTCAGAGTTTCATAGTGTTCATTTAAAAACACAGAGTGTCTAACTGGTACTGATCCGTACCGGCTTCCGTGATGAATAATGGCAGCTGTAAAAGCAGCCGCTGTTCGTCTTAACTTAGCTCATCAATCCCGTAAAATCTGAACAATACACCAAATTCTCGTTTTCCTCAAAGTACTTAACAAATCCTTTTTCTCGACTCCTGTACCAATAAAACACCCATAAGTTTAATTTTTTCAATCTAGAGCCCAACAATTTTCTCCTTTTTTAAAAGCTTCGATTTCTGATCAGATAATTAAGTATAACCAGAGAGAAAGGCTGAGGAGTCAATTGGGTCCAAAAAGCTTTTATTCGGTATCGGCGAAACTACTGGTAGAGAGAAAGTGCGACGAGAAGGTATCATCGAGTGCTATTCTTCAGGGGTAGAATAAAGGACCCCCAAGGGGAAAAAATCAACAATATATATATTTTTTTAAATACTGATAAAAATATAAGTAAATTGAACTGTTAAAGAAAACATGATGTGGTAGGAACTTTTCATTATTACTTTTCAAGTCAGCACAAAAAAAAAAAAATACTTCAAATCCAGCCATTATTTCCCTTGTATTTTTTCTATCGCAGGTCGGTATAATTTATAACACATCATAAATTAATATTTTAAGCCCCCTCTCTCGTAAGTAATGTTCTTTCTTCCCGTTTTATCGTTTTTCTTCATATGTTTTAACAATGAGAATTCAAGTTATTCTATAAATTCTTTTGGAAATTATCGCTTGAGGAAATAGAAAGGATGGAGATTTATCTCGGTAAAAGAGAAGCGATCTTAGTGATGAGAATGTTGAATGATATAGAATATATTATAATTAACAGAATGTGAAACGATGTTTATTTTTGTTGGGGATTCAGAGGATTAAGATTTTTGTATTAGTAAAAATAAATCCACAAAATGAGTGAAAATGGAATTTGTAAAGAAATAAAGATTTAATTTTGAACAATGTTAAAGTTCTTCCGAACAGCAAAACATTCGCAAAGTAAAATAAAATCTCTTTAGAAAATAAGAGCTGTAAAAGCAGGATTTAAGAAATTTTAGAGGAAACAAAACAATAGATATCAATTAGATAATTATTTGCTGATAACATTAAAACGTAATTTTCCCTTCAGATGCGCACAATATTTTTTATTGCTTTCCTTTTCTTATTATAAAGAAAAATCTTTTATTTGCAAAAGCAGAACTAAACAAAATGACTATATTATAAAACGTATGATACACAACTACTTGATTTTAAAAAAATATAGTCACCCCTGCTGAAGAGTCAAACTATAAAGTTTTGAAAGATTTACGAATCGAGAAACACCCTTTTTTAAAGTTCTGACGTGTTTAATTTATTTTTACTCAATTAACATGAGATAAAAAACACAGTGGCAAAACAAATCAAAACAGAATGTTCTTAAAAGTCGTATTACATTTGAATATACGATTGTACGCGTCACTTCTAATATCTGTAATAATTAATATTATAGATCTCTAATCCCTTAATAAATTAGCATAACTCATTTGAATGTAAGTAATTTAGTATTTAAAAGATTTCACTTTCAAACGGCATGAAAAAGGAATTGAAAAGTCTTGCCTATCTTAATTCACTTCATTCAGATATCGTTTTTTTATTTGTTAATCATTTCGTAAAAAAGTGTGCTGCGATAGTTTGTCCTCAATTCCTTCCAAAAAGAAGGAGAAAATCAATAACATAATTCAATGAAATGATTAAAGGTGTTTAAATTATGCTTACATTTAAAATGTAGTTCTTTTCTTTAGATTATTTGTTTTTCAATTTAAAGTTGTGTGACTTTAAAAGTTTTTTTTAGTAATAGAATTATTTTCTGCTATAAATATTTAGTCCAAAAGATGGGGGGGGGGGAAGTATATCTCCGGACTTTACAATAGAAAAAAGTATGATAAAAGTTCTTTTTTGCGCGTATATGACATTAACTTATATCTTTTTCTATAATTTATTAAAAGTTAACTAATTTAGAAATATAAATGTTTATTACAGCACATAATTATATTAAAAAGTTAAGAGTATAATTAATTTCACATATTTTATATTCTAATACCATTTTTCTCTTATGCATAAGCAGAATTTTTTTTTATATATTTCACCTGGGTACATAACTGAAAACAATGAATAGAACAAAGAATTTGGAAATCATCCTTTTTTTTTTTCTTCAGAAATTACACGTGCGTGTTAAACATAAAAGCAATAAATAAATAAAAATATAGAAATATAGAAGGATAAATAGAAGCATAAACAGACAGTATAGGTAAAAATTAAGTAATGCATATATATATATATATATATGTAGCATAGGAATAAAATTCGCAATAAAACAATATTCTACTAAAAAAGATTGGAGAAGAACAATATGTATATATATATACGTTAAATATGGCATATTATGTTGTTCTCAACTGCAGAAGAACTCAAAGTGCAAATACTTTTTCTTTTACGTTAAATTATATTCTTTTAAAATATTCATACAAAATAGACTGATTGTCAAATAAGAATTATGATGACAAGCAATGGTTGTTTTTGTACACATTGTTTCTATATAAGATGAATCAGAATTGATCTTTTCCCCCTTCTCATTTATTTTAAGACGCCTTTCATGACAATAGTAGGTTTGTGGCGCCATCTCCCGTCCAAACAGTACTCAAATTGTTTTTCGATACAAAGATAGAAAGGACTCTGCACTTACTGTTATAATTATATAGATGTTAATTCATTTTTTTTCTAGTATCTGTGTTTCTTATCCTTTAACTGATGAAAATGCTACTTTTAATTTTTTTTCTTCATGACGGTGACGACCCAGAAAAATTTACATTTTCATTCAATTATTTCTAACAACCTGTAAGACAAAGTCGATTTCGACGTTAGTTGTCTTGATTGGGAAATTTGCCAAATAAATTGTTTCCAATTTTCTAAGAAAATTTAGAGAAGAAAAACAATTCAGTTTGAGTGAATTCATATGTTTGTATTTTCCTCTAGCACACAATCACTTCTTCCTTTTTTTTTCCTTAAAAATATTTCGAAAAAAAATTCATAATACTTTTTATCGGTATTTGAAAAAATATAAGACTGAAACTCGAAATATTTTTCTCTTTCTTAACTTATTTTGAAAATTATTATTAAGGAACATTTTCAGATTATCATGGTCATGCAGCGGTTGTACGTAAGAATAGGGCTTGCGGGTTAAAATCCCTCCCATAGACAAAATGAGCTTTAATTTTAGTCTAAAAATTACAACTCGGTGCTTTCGTTTAAGCTTTTTTTTTAAATATCACTCCTCTCACATGAAAGTAATGTGTGTCATCTCCAGATTCAACTGATGCAAAACGGATTATTTTGTTGGATGCAGTCCAATTCTTCTGAGACAGTTGTAACTTATTCAATAGTTTTTAATTTTAAATGTTGTATCATTTCTGTTTATTATTACAAATTTCTAAAGTTAATCTATCTTTAACAATATATTATTTTTTTATACCGTATCTCTTGTTGATGTAAAGATAAACTCAAAATTATTAAATCTTTACACTGTTAAAAAAATAAAAAATAAAAAAAAACATTTTCTAAGACGTAATGCAATGTACTCATTTCTCAATTCTTGCAAATATTTTTTTTTATAAAGATTAAATTAAGAACAATTTTCTATTCAGAAAAGAAATAGAAATTTTCATTGCTTCAAATACATCAATTTAAATATTTAAGAGTTAAAAAAGTTTAAAACAATAATAAATATTTTGTAATGAGACATATTTACACAGAAAAAAAAAGAATTCTTACTAGTTAACGAGTTTAAAATGTATATTTCCATTTTCATTGTATTACTTTAAAAGTGAATGGGGTTCCCTTGAGTAGTGTTTATATTTGGTATGCATTTTATCTGTGTATGTTCCTAAGAAATTTCAATAAAACAAAATATTAAAAGAGAGTTTTCGTTCATTTTATGTCGGGAATGAATAAAAATAGTAAAGACCTTATTCCCTGAAGAGAAAAAATAAAAAAAAATTGTCTCCTTTTAATTTTCACAAGTTACATCTAACAGTATTTATTTAGTTGTAGGAATCCGCATACGTATATTAATAAGAGTTTTATACGGGTTTTTTTTTTCAAATGTTGAGTGAAACATCACATAGCTAAAAATATTTCATATACTTAGTTCTTTTAATAACTGTCTAGCGATACAGTAAGTAAATTAAAATCTGCAACATTGGAGCAGTTCGAAGCTTGTTTGAGGTTTTAAAAAAATAATAGTGAAACTACTTACTCAGAGATTTATTGGAATTGGTGTTGAAACTGATTTATAATATTTGTATATATAAAGAGTTTCAATTTATTTTTTGAAAGACAGAAAGAAAGATTTTTTTTAGAACTAATTTTTTGTTTCTATCAAGAATTGGTTTAAAAGTTGTAAGATAGTTCACTGAAACCAAAAAAGTATAATAATAACAATATTTTAATATATTTCAATATTTTTATAAGTATATTGAGAAAAGTAAATTGATACATTCTCTTACATTATGCCTTGGTATTTTAACTACTACATGCTCTAATTTTACGACATATTAGTAACAAACAAAATATTACGATTTCGATAATTTTTTTTAAAAATTTGCTTACTTTCAAAATAGAAGATTTGGAGAAAAAATTACAATTGACTAGATATTGAAATCAATATTTATCAAATTTAAGAAAAATAATTTTTAAATAAAAGGACAAAAACATTTTGCAATTGTAACTGATTTATGTTGCGTTACATTCTTGTTCATTTCCATTTATCTTTCATTATTTGGGAACAATTTTAATTACCATGCTCAATACTGGTTTCAGTATCTTCTTTTTTTTAAAAAAAATAATAATAACATTACAATCAACATTTTAGAAACGTCTTCAAAACAAAATTTTGAGCTCCAGCCAATTACAGAAAGTATAATACAAGGTGAACAAGTATAAAAATTTTGAAAAGTGCGTACAGTTCCTTAGGGAGTAAAGCGTCTCATTAAAACTTAAGAGAAAAGGATTACCTTTTCTTTTGCGATTAAATTCGCTGGTAAAATATTTGAATTAGAATTACTTAAACTAATAAATTCCTAATTAATAATTAAGAAAAGGGAAAATGCTTGCAATTAGGAGTCATTCCCAGGAGAAAAAATCGCTTCTGCATAACAGCATTAAAAATATTTTTTCCCTAAATACATTTTCCTTTTGGCTTGTTTAAGAATATTCTTTTACGAGGAAAAATAAATGCAGCGTCCAATCTCCTCAAACACCTTCTCTTTTTAAAGTTTATTTATTCTCTTTTTTAACACTTAACACATTTTAGGTTTGTGTCTTATCAACCTTTTCGATTAATCCAACAAAATGTGTACCTTCCTTCTCAAACCTTGACTAGTGGTATTTGAAACCACAGTAATGTTATGGTAGAATAAAAAGTCTTGCCTTGACTATAAAAATTAATTATAAAATAACCTAATGTAATAATCTAACTTTTGTATCATTCGATAAGTCACAGTTTCAGCTTTTTTTTCTGAGAATGAATGTTCCTTCAAGAGTGACTCGGGGGGGGGATGGCATTGGTAAGCAAGACATCATTTTTTGGCCGAAATGGCGTCGATTCAAGAGAAAACACAATGTGTTTCACGATTCAAAATCGACCGTTCATATTCAGCTTGAATTTCGACATTGTTATGGAAGCAATTCTCCTGGTGCAAAATCAATTTCGTGTTCGATTGAAATCCGAGTCTTATTTATAAATAATAATAATATCTAATTCGTAATTATATGAATACCTTATTTCGAAATGCGTCTCATTTCATCTTGTATGGAAGAATTAAAATCCATTTGACAAATTTATTAGTAATTCTTCATTGAAATGATTAGACCTAAAATTTTGGATAGTTTTGTTGGTGATTTTTCGTAAAAAAATACCATAATAGCTAAAACGTGTCTGACTAAGCGGTTGAAAACTGTTCCCTAAATCCCTATGTAATATAATTTCTATAAATAACGTAAATTTCTCTTCTCTTGAACACGCGATTACATTTTGTACGTAACATTTTCCCCTTCTATTCCTTGAAAATTTTATGTGAGAAGTGAATTATCCCTCTCTTAAGCGAAGCGCAAACTCAACCCCCCTCCCTATGTTAAAATAAAGGATGACGCTATTTGTTTCAAATTGCTTATTTATTGCCGCGACTGCAATTCCATGACTATAAATTAATACCATCGATACCTGTGACTTGTATATTTTTATTAAAGAGCTGCGTAATATATTTCAACATATTTTCACGCTTTACAATAAACGCATACTTTTTATCAATATCCATCGCACCTTCAAATACGTTTGCATGATTTCATTTATTTATTTCATGTATTTATATTTATTGATTTGTACATATCAGCTATTTATTGATAACTATTTCTTTACCTTTTAAACACTTTTTGTGTAAGCAGTAATGTTTATAAGATGTTAATGACTGCGTGGGGCCCTTTCCTTCAATAGGCATTTCAAACTAACTTATTTCGTCTTATTTCTCCCCTAGAAATGGTCACGATGTACGAAAGAAAAATCTATTTTTGTCAATTTATTGAAATACGTGTTTTGTATAAAAGTATATATCCTCTTCATTTTGTTAACATTTATGAAACCAAGTGTTATAATTATAATTTAAAGAGCCTTCATCGGTAAACTTTGCCTCCAATAGGAGCAAGACAAAGATATAGAATTTAAACATTCTAAAACATATTTCTGTAGATGCCTCTTCAAATGTCATCATGAGTTTGACCAGTATACAACAAGATAACCAATTAATTGAATTAATTTACTCTAGTTGTTACACAAAAAAAACATTAATAACTTTCGCAATTTTTCATTGTAGCTGGATAAAAATAGATGGTATTAATATTAATGGGCCTTAAGGAACTAAATTATGATGCTGATAAATTATATCTTAACTTAATTAATATAATGAAGCCCTTTCAAAAACTGAAATTTTTTCATAATAAATCAAGGGTTTAACGTATCTGATTACCCTTTACACAGTACTGAAGCCTAAATTCCAAAATACGTAAAATTCTGCTTGAAAGTTTCCGAGTTAAGGAGTTTAAAAAAGGGTATTCCTAAGGTGTGTTGCTCGAATGTGTCAAAGATAGCTGATTAAAAATGATCTGGTTCCTAAGCTTTTAGTACACAAACAATAGGTTCTAATTAAGAATCAGTTCCACCGAGTGGCGCACACAAGAGAAGGGTCCTGGTGGTCCGGACCCTCCCCCCCAAAGCCCTGGATTTTTTTTCCGATTGATTATATTTCTAAGTATATAGTACGTAAAATTGAATTAAATATTTGTTATTAATGATTAATTTTATTAATTAATGCTAATTATCTATTCAATAATTAGTTTTTTACTGTTTTTTGTTCCTGAAAATACACAAAATCGAAAGGAGCATGATACAAGAATGGTGAACTTTCGACCCCGGCACCCCCCCTTGAAAAATTTCTGTGTGCGCTACTGGTTCCACCTATATTCACAATATAACATTCTCCAATTTCAAGAAACCATTAATATATTGAAAAAGAAATCTTATTACAAAGAAATTGTATTAGTAATATATACACGAAAAAAGTGAATTATGATGTACAAGTATATATTTATATTTTTGGTTTTTTCTTGTCAAAAAACATCTAAATCCAAAATTTAACGCAATTCTAGCCAATGGTTCAGGAAATAATGAAACTCAAAATTATGATACGAAATCAGTCTTATGAGGCCATATATTAGTTCATAACATTTTATTATCAGTTCAGGTAATCATGTGGTGTTTAAGAAATGGCAATACGAACATGATTGAGTTTTGTAATATAGTGAAATTTTTTCGAATCTTTTGAAATTAATATTCGGATTAGAATGAAATTTGAAACATAGAAAATTTCCAAATAATGAATTATCTATCTAATGCTACAAAAAAATAGATTCTGTAATGAAATAGTTTTGTTTTTGGAGTTAATTGACTACGTAATTTAAATAAAATAATTAAGGTACTTACGTACTATCGCAGCCATGCCAACTTTCAAGAAAATTCACCAAATTGGCAAACCTTATTTAGCACGCACTGAATTGGCAACCCTGGGCATCGCTTCCTGTTTCTGTGTTGATACAGCACAGGCGCAAATATTAAAATGCGAATCTGGGATTTTCCGAATTCTTAAGGGAACATAGTACGACTTACACAATATTTTTTATTCGAGGAGTTGCAAAACTTTTTGGTGGTCTCCTGTGTGTGTATATATTATATAAAACATATTTTTTTGGGTGCTGAATTACATAAAAAGTGTCTATTGAATTTTTTAAAGAACAATTTATGAAGTGATGACTACCCATCCTCCAAAAATTGACGTACACACATGCAATGTTCTATTTACAAGTACGTCAAACTATGCATAACAAAAGTTGGTATGGGTTTTGTTATAACATAATTAGTATTCGTACGATACTTCTTTTTAGGATTGGTTATTGAAAAAAAAAATTCCTTAAGAAATGTATAAATTCTGAATTCAATTATTTTTAAAACTATAACTATTGATTCGAATGAAAAATGCATCCCAACTTTGATTACATATGTTATTAGTAATAGAAAAATATTGGAGCATTTAACACTACATAGAAAAAGAAGCCTTAGCATTTTAAATGAAGACAAACTACAGGGTCGTAGCTAACGTCGTATCAATGGGGGGTTCCCAAGCTACAGGGGCCCCAACATGTGTAACTACAGGCCCACTAACAGGGTTCTTATACCTAAAAAGGGGCCCCGAAAGAATTTAGATACACAGCCCACTCAAAACTAGCTATTTTATCTTTCTGAAATAAGTCAGTTTTAAGTTTTCATTTGCCACTGGGATGTGAACGTAACTTACGTAAAAGTTATCATAACTCTGCCTTTTTCAAACTTGGAGATTTCAAATTTTGTTAGATTATAGAAAAATATATGAAGGATAATTTATGCTACAAAATTTAGATTGAATTTTTTGACCGATTTTTGTTAAACACCTCGTATGTGTCCTCTTAAAGAATAAAATTTTCTAATAAAACTAATTGAAGTGTAATTATATATTATTATTAATATATTATTATATATAGTAATAAAAAGAGAGAATATAAAATATAAAATTAATAATTATAATAAAAAAAATATAAGTTGTTCTTATTCTTTTATTGATTATTATTTATTTACTCTTATTGTTTTTTCACACATTATTTCACACATTCATACGTCTATGCTCTTCATATTCCCATCAGCGTATTTCGTTTTTAAATTTCTTGTGGTGTTACTCAATGTCGCCATTATAGTTGCGATAGTACAGAATTTATCTGATTTATTAAGGCTGTCTTCAACTAATATTAAAGAATAGGACCAAATTCGGAACATTTTTTCAGATATAAAAGTACTCGAACATTAATAATATATTCTGGCTTCACTATCTTGTAGAGAATCCCTCATTTTATCATATAACGCATTTTTATCCTAGTTTTTTGATCGTTTTTTCTTTTATAAAATGTGTTTCGCATTTTTTCTCCTATACCGTAATGGTAAATGAGTTATCCCTTTACACTTTAAAAGAAAAAAAATTATTATTTATGAAATATTTTGAAATTTTAAGAACTCTATATTATAAACAAATACACGAGTTATAATATCCCAAATTTTTATAAAAACTGAGTCTGTTTTTCTGTCCGAAAATGTGCTCCGCGTTAAGTTCACGTTCACGTACATACGGCGAAAACTGCCTTAACACTTTTATCCGGCTACATCAGTGCTTCTCAAACTTTCAATTTTGGCAACCCAATTTTCAATCATAATTTTCTTCCCACCCCCCTTCATACAATAACTGTGTATTGAATGCAATAATAATGTACTTTGACGTTAAACTACAATATATGATTTTAATCATAAACTGTACGACTTATCAAGATAAGTATTAAAAATTCTATGTATAATATTGCGTATGACATGACGATGGGAGTCACTAGTAATTATTATATAAACTTGCTATTAACTTAGTATTGAGAGATTAGTAATCAAATACATTGTAAAGTACTAATACATTTATAAGTATATTATATCAGTGTACATGTGTGTTTTATTTTTTTTATTATATCAGAATGTATTTTGCTTTGCTACCTTTCAGTAAATTTGTAATTTTTTTAAATCTTTTATGTTCGACTTTTTAGTTTGTCGCGCCTCCCTAATAGGTTTATTACACCCCCTTAGGGCGGTGCGCCCCACAGTTTGAGAAACGCTGGGCTAGATATAAGGATTGCAAAAGTTATTCAGGATGTCTTTTTTTCCGACGACTCTGGACCTATTACAGATTCAAATTCACTCGTGTGAAGAAGCCTGTTGTACTGTTTTGTGTCCTCACTAAATGTTCTTTTCTCCCCTTTTTCCCCAGAAGGAGTTGTATCCGGCGGGGTGGAAGCTGTGACCATCGACCCAGCGACTGCTGCTTCAGCTCATCGTGCCGCTGCAACCTCTGGGGTACCAACTGCAGATGCCAGAGAATGGGGCTCTTCCAGAAATGGGGGAAATGATCTTCTCTTCTTCACGTGACCTCCCCTCCCTCTCCACTCTTCCGTCATCCGACACCACTCACTGTGTAACAACCTGGCTGAAAAATATGTATTAAAAATTTTGGTTCCCTTTCAAAACTATTTTTCCAGACAACTGTGTCTCTTTTTTAAAAAAACAAAAGAACTGGAATTTTATTTTCGATATTTGTATCCTAGAGAATACATGGTTATATCACATCCGACTTAACTCACTTGAAAAAAATGAACAACAACATATCTCTGACGAATTTCTTTCGAATTATTATTACTGTACTTATCTCTATAGTGTTTTCTTCCTTAGAAAAGTTTCTCTGTTGATTTCTATTAGTGTGTTAATAAAAACTTAGCAATTTGATGAACTCTGGATGAATTGTTTTTCTAATTTTTTCCCAACTGTTGTTTTGTGGTAAAAGAGTATTTAAGGATTGAATATGGATTAATTTTTATTTGTGGGATAGTTTTTTTTTTTAACATCGTTAATAAGCGTCGAATATAGAAAGATACGTAATCCTTTTCTATACACATTTCTATTTCTACTTCTAATTCGTTTATTTATATCGGTCTCTCTGAAAGCGTGACCATCAAACTCTTGAACCGACCTGACAATAGGAGTAGTTGCAATGACACAAAACGCCAGGTAATAGCTTCAGACACAAATTATTTTTATTAAATTAACTGCATCAGCTAAAGAATTACGAGGGGAGAAGAGAAAATAACACTGCAATAATAAAAATTTCACTTATCTGAAATACTTGAAGACATTCAAAAACTGATACCCTTTGAAGATGACAGAAGCTCCCGAGGATACGTGCATGGTCTCGAACCAAACGATCAGTAAAATTTTTCCGAGAGCTTTCTTGAGTAGACTTCACTCTCTACTCCAATGAGTGGCTGAGCTTAGGCAACGAAATACTGACTAGGTGATGAATCTAATTTTCAAAGCGCAATCCTCCACAATGCTAATCACTAACTTCTCAACTAATTCATAGCTGTCTATTTTCCACAATTTTTCTTACTCACTTTTATGTTATAATATCAGTCTGTCCCATGCTTTTCCATTGAAAAAAAGGGATGCAGTTAAACTCGAATATTATTCTATGTTCTAGTGCGTGAGGCATTCCTTACTGACACTTTATTCTGTTTCTTTTTTTAAGGTATCCGACTACGTTCGAAACCGTGATTTTAAAAAAGCGCATAAATAGATAATTTTCAATATATTTAGTGTATGTCACTTAGATTAGAGTCACATTTTAGTGTCACTTAGATTAGAATACATGTATAAAATTATTTTAAGGATATTTTGACAAAAAAATTATTTAAATACAATATTATCGCAAAAAATTAACTTAGAATAATTTTTTTTTAAAATGTTCTCCTTTTATAAAAAAAAAAATGCTTCTAAAATAATATTTCGCGCGCTTATATAAAGTAAAAACTTCTCCAGAGAGTCTGATCTAGGATTTTTGAAAAATTCACTTCATTTTCAGAGTTACCACCCATTAAAATAATTATCGGCGATTTTTTTTCTTAAAATTACTCTCCTCTGTTGTCGTAAAATATGGATAAACCCACTTCTAAGATGTATATTTCAAAAATTCTAGTTGGGCCTTTGTACAGAAATCTGAGTTATATACTGGCAAAACTCTATTATAATAGAAGCATTTTTCACAAAAGGAGAATATTTTGAAAATGGGTCCTTCTATGTTCATTTTTTGTCAAAATATTGTACTTAAATCATTTTTTATTGTAATAATATTCTTAAAACAATTTTATATACATTTTCTAATCTAAGTGACACTAAATATCATAAATATTATCCATTTATACGCTTCTGCAAAATCACGGTTCCGAATGTAGCCGGATACCTTAATGTATTGATTGATTGATTGATTGAATATTAACGTCGCACTGTTCAGCAACACTAGGGCTTTTGGCGACGGACCACGTAATTTTGAACCATGGTCAAGTGACGTGGACGACACCTGAGCTGGCACCCCCTCTCCTAACTACCACACCACACCAACGGGAGGTCGTTTCATCTCTCGACAGCTTTAACGTGCATCGTTGGATACCTTAATGTAAGCTATAAGCTAAGAAAATAAACTAATGGTATTCTTTATTTCAATGCTAATATAAAACAAACGCATTTTTGTAAAAAGTTTTAATTAATACTTCTAAAATTTAACTAAGTTTTTTTTTATAAATTTCAGAATTTTTAATAAAAAAAATTGAATTTTTTTTAAAATGAGATGGATAGAGTTCTGAATTAAAAACTGCTTCGGATTGAGGCTGACTACAACAAACCAGGATTATCCAAGACCACAAATACATATTTGTTTGACATTTACTTGACTCAAATATACTTTTATTCTTAAGTTATGCATTCTTAGGAATACATAGGAAATAAGCTCTTTTTCAATAAACACTCTTTGAGTACTTTTTAAAAAATAAGTGGATAAAAATCAAACAAATTGGGGAATTCAAGTTTGAAATTATATTTATTAGGGACAGATCTCCTAATTTTAAGTAAGATCTCATAAGAAGGACGCCCTAGTATCTCCTTCCCTTGACTTCAGTACCACACTACATCAACCAAGAACTTGTAAAAAAAAAATTTTCATTTAAGTCAACATAACTCCCTTTGTTCTGCATAATGGAATCAAAATTCGAAAACGCAACTCGATTTCAAAATTCTAGGACGACAAACTCTAGTTTACGACCCTGATTACCTGCTAGGCTCCCTACTTATTTAATGGATTGCTTATTAACGTCGCGTTTAGAATAGGTACGATGGCTATGGACAAAAGGACTCGTAATTTTGAGACACGAGTTATCAAATGACGAGGATAACACCCGGGTATCACCCGACTCTTCAATTTTTACATCCTGACAACGTGAGGATTTTGAACTTGATAGAATTAGCGTGCATCATCGCTGAATTGCAAAAGGGGCGCGGGGACTTCAAATAATCATATTTTTACAACACATTAATTTTGTACACAAACAGTGGGAAAAAAAAACACAAATCAATTTGGTTTTCTTGAATTAGAGAATTTCAAACTTTTGACCATACATGCTCATAGTTCACTTACCTCTGGTACTATATACGCACGAAATAATTTTATGCTTTTAGTTGTAAAACAGCGCAATATTGCGGATGCCTTTTAACAACTGCTATACAAGTCCTTAAGTGGTCTGCGTTTTCGAACACACCTGATTTAATCGCAACGCCACCCACACAAATTGCTATTCAGTTAAAATGAAATGCGTTTATTTAATGAGGTTTCATATATAATAATTACAGAATTTAGGAAAGTAAAGCCGGACAGTTTTAAAATATAAAAATCTTGTGTCACGATCTCTTTTTTTTATTTGTAATAAACACCAAATTTATTCAAACGATCTTAAAATTTTGCACATTGTGTCATTTAGTCCAATTCGAGTGATAGGATATTTTTTAAACCATGATTAAGAATGTTACTAACTTTGGAACACTTTTTTTAAATATATAAATATTCAATTATTTATCAAATGGCATAATTTTGCAAATATTGGTAATTTTGAATGAAACTTAAGTGAAAAACTGTAGCTACGGCAAGCCTTGTATTACAAATTCTAATTAATATATATTCTCTAATAATATTTATACAGAACAATAATAATAAATTTATGAGGGTTGCGAACTAAAAATTTGTAATATGCCAAATTTTATGCAAAAATTAAATTTTTTTCACACACACACAAAAAGTTCTTGTTTTTTTAAAAATTTTGAGTTATTTTTTATTTACAAAATTACAAGAAAACACATAAATACATACAAGGTGTTCCTGAATTTAACAGAGAATTTCAGTGAGTGAGGGAATATAAACATCGCACTGTTTAGCTACACGAGGGCTTTTGCCGATGGACCACATCATTTTGAACTATGGTTAAGTGACATGGACGACACCTGGGCTGGCATCCCCTCTCCTAACTACCACACCACACCAACGGGAGGACGTTTGAACTCTCGACAGATTTAACGCGCATCGCTCCCCTACACGCCGGGTCTTTAGTGGTACTGGGCTCGAACTCGTGACAAGGCCAGCCACGATCCGATACATTGGCCATTCGGCTACCGCGTCACCAGAAAATTTAAAAGAGGTGATATTAGGCAGCACAAATCATCATAGAGCATGGGGGCGCACGTTTATTTGGTGAAAATCGCGATAATAGTAGCCGTCGGGAGAGGACTATGAACAAAACGAGGAGAGTGGCCAAACGAAAGTGGGGACATGGAGCACCACGTGTTAGGGTTGAAGAAACTTGCATATATACAAATTTCACACTTCTTCCAGATGTTCTGCAGAGAGTACCGGTCACTGAGCACCAGAACGTGTAGTTCATGCACGATGCACACCAACACATTTTTCGATTGCGGTGCGTAACCGTCTCCTTGCTGAGGTGGATTAGTCGGGGTGCATATTTTGTTTGGCCTCCATGGAACCCGGACCTCAATTTCTTGATTTCTTCATCTGGAATCATCTAAAACCGCTTATGTATGAGACGCTGATGGCTACAGTGGATGACTCACGGCATTTAGCTTCGTCCTTTCTGCCAGCATCATCAAAACAGTGGATTTGATGAAAGCGTCCGACACATCTTCGCCCGTCGGCCGTCCTATGACCTACGCAGCTGCTCATTCGAACAATTCCCGTGACAATTTCTTGCCGTTGAATTTCGGACGTCGATCGTCGATGCATTGTTCGTATTGTGAACATGTCTTACGTCTAATAAATGTATTTCTTACCTCTTATGATCCCTTTTCAGTCGATTCAAAATCACACCCTTCATAACTGTTCTTGCGAATTAACCCGACTCAACGTGGTTTGCGAGCCCACGTTCTACGGTGATTTGTCGTTCCGCTGCTGCATACTATCACCCCTTTAAATTTGTCAGTTGAATGAACTGCAGATAGACAAGATATTTTAATTCATAACACACACACACACAGATACAATTAAATAAAACTTAATGAAAACTTCACCTCAATATCATAAAAAAAGAATTTTGTAGTGAATTGTACTGCGATGAGAAAAAATTAAAAAAACCTATAGTTTCTTAGAAAACGCATTTAATAAGTACAATATTTTTTCATTACAGAAAATTCAAATTTGAATCCGGGAAAGGCGAGAGCGTCGCGAAATGTCGCAAGGCGCGTGCGTCGGAGGAAGAGGGCTTAGAGTATCTGAACAATCCGAATCTGAAATTCTCGTAACTATGTCCTATAGTTCTGGACGTTCGTCTTTTATGCAGACTGTGGCAGGGGTTTATCTTAAAATTATTAGGGCGTGAAGAGGGCTTTACTGTTGTATTTCGGAGCGGGGAAGTAGAATTGACATCAGATTTTAGAAATTCTCATAACTCTGTTTCACAATGCCGAACGATCGTAATGTCACCACCACCCTTCCAAAGACTGAACTAACCGGAATTAGGTTGAATTGCTTCTCGTCCTGGTCCCTTAAGGAACAGCTTTGCAAAAATGCGATCATGACAGAGAATTACATTGGCAATCGCGCCTTGGGGCGTTAATGCCACTTTGTTAGATGGTGAAAAAATTGCACATTCAGCATTCAAACTGCTATTACACATTCATAAGAAACTGGACGCAACGTGTAACATTAAAAAAAGTGGAATGGCTGCGGTATTGCAAAGGATCTCAATCACAATCTTGGATGAGCGTACCATGGCCCCTAAGCATTCACTCGAAACATTGCATAGAACTTCGCAAGATTTCAACGGCAACAAGGAAATATTCAGTGTAACTGTTCTGCTTCCACATGTTTAAAACCCTTGTTTTTATGGTGAAACGTCGAAACATTTCGACTGACCATAAGCATGCGAGTACAATTGCATCGGCGCAAACATTTTCTAACCACCTTCTGGATATTGAAAACAGTGAAGTAAAGCTTCATTTCAATACACAAAGTATCAAATTGCCACACAATTTCTGTACTGTTGTTCAGACAAAGAAAATGAACTGATTGAGAGTACCTTCCCGGTTATACTGATTACTTATCTATTTAATCATTTGCTCAGTAATCGTGTTGTTGTGGCAGAAAAACATGTTGATATTGACGAAATAAACTATCAGATACAACAATTTTTGCCAAGTGATCTTTTCATTTTAAATCAATCGACTCTATTGTTGATGAAAATGAAACCGTAAGTTTTCTAGTTGAATTTTTGAATTTTCTGGATATACCTGGAACATCGGTTGAATATTGACCTACCGGGTATTATGTTGCGTAACTTAAATCCACCTAGAATATTGAACGGTACACGGGGTTGGTCATCAAAGGAATTACCAGAAACGTTCTTGAGGCAACAATTTTGACTGAAAGTTTTAAAGAAAAAATATTCTGTTGTCACGTATTCCAATGTTACCGTCATAATCTCCAATACTATTTCAAATATTTCAATTCCCGATTCATTTCGCTTTCGTGGTGAACATACAGTCACTCAAAAAAGTATTGGGACACTTGGCATGCATAAATGTAAAACCATTTATAACAATATTTATCACATTAAAACAAAAACAAAATGAATTAAGAAATATTTTAACATTTTGTGTACAGTATATAAGGAAAATTTTATTAGTATTATAGAATTATAATTTGATTTAGCTTTTCAAATATAATTCAAAGGCACACTGGAGTCAAAAAAGTATTGGGACACTTTTTAAATGAGAAATTTAACAAAAATACAGCGCATCAATAGAATTTAATTCCACACTACTTTTTTAGACTAGAAATTTAAACACATGTGCTTCAACAGGTAAGATTATTTATAGAAAAATGGCGAGAAACAAAGATATATAGGTTGATGGGCGAAATTTCGTAATAAGTCATTAGAAAGAGGGGAAATTAATAAGGTATAGGAAAAATATTGAAATTGAGTAAGTCTACTGTTTTTTTAACATCATTAACATGTTCAAGAAAACAAACGGTGTTGAAAACAAGAAAAGATCAGAGCGTTCAAGGATATTTAATGAACATGAAGAGAGGTAGATTGTGAGACAAGTACTCATTAATCCAAGAACTAGTGCATTAAAAATGAATTTGCAATGTAAAAGTAGGTTCGGAAAATCAGAAAATCCTGAAACTCTGTCAGTAATGTTTTAAGAAAACATAAGTATCATAGCAGAGTACCTCAAAGACAGCCCTACATCTGCAAAGCAAGTAGACAAGCTAGGTTGGCATTTGCTAAAATGTACGTAAGGCAGCCAACAGAATATTGGGAAAATATAATTTTTGTTGATGAAAGCAAATATAACATTTTCGGATCGGATGGCAAGCAAAAAGTTTGGTAGAAATCAAATACAGCAATGCATGTCAAAAATTTACGGCCTAGTGTCAAAAATGGAAGGGGTAACTAAATTGTCTGGGGCTGCATGGCACACAAGCTCTGGTTTCGGGATATTACATTTTATTGATGGTACAATGAATAAATATGTCTATCTAGACGTTCTCAAGTGAAATTCAAAACAAAGTGCGAGCACAAACTGGGAATCTCAGGGTATTTTAAATTGTACCAAAATAATTACTCGTGACATACTGCAGATATTTGCAAGTAATGGGTCCTCTACCACTGTTCTAGAGTTATTAAAACTCCTGCACAAAGTCCAGACCTTAATTCCAACGAACATGGGTGAGATTATTTGCAACAAAAACTATATGAGCGCCAAATTTCTAACAAACAGGATTTGAGAAAATATTTGGTCGAAGAGTGGACCAAAATCAATAGATCGTTTTGCAAAAAATTGATCCAATCCATGCCAAATAGACTTCAGAGGTCCTAAAAAGCAAGGAGGGTCCAACAAGATATTAATTTCTAAGTTTGAATTTTTTTTTCTTAATTTATTGGGAAGTGTCCCAATACTCTTTTTTTAGCACGTTTTTTAACTCGATTTCTTTTATTTTCAATTTTAACCATAATTGTATTATAATGTATGAGTTTTATTCAAATTATTATTATTTGTATTTAACACAAAATATCGTTTAATTCTTTTTTTTTCTTTTCTTTTTGGTTTCATTTGTATGTTTAAGTAAAATATTACGATAAAAATCTATGAACTGGTAGTGTGTCCCAATACTTTTTTGACAGACCTGCAAGTAACTCTCAAGGCCAAACAATGTCTATTTGTGGCTTGGAAATAAAAAATCCATGTTTTTCGAATGGTCTACTATATGTTGCATGCTCATGTGTAAAGAAACTGTCGAATATGTATGTGTTAGCAAAACAATTTAATGAAAAATACTATATTTAAAATGATAAAAAGTATGCGGCCAAAATCAACGCTATTTATCTCATTCTTAAAAATAAATCCTATGGTGTTAACAAATTTGTAATTCATGCATTATACTACAGTCAAATTTGCGATGAAGAAAATGCAAAATAAAAATTATTATGTTTTTTTATGCTTAATTTCAAATCTCTGAAATGATAAGCGAAGATTAATTTAACTACATTGACATATTACAACAAAGCCACGCATTACAACGCGTGGCTGGGTCAGCAAGTTGTCAATATATTTTAATATTTAATGAGTATTTTATACATAAATTTCATCACATAATCAAAAATTAAATTAATAGTAGATTTGTTATAATGTAACGTGAAAAAAACGAAAAATAAAATTTAAAAAATTCGGATGTGTAGGTTTGTTTCGGGTTTCAAAAAAGAGAAGCATAATTAACAACTAAAAACCGATTATAAAAGTAATGGAAACATTATAATCGTAAGTGGTTTTTATACATTTTTCACGGTAAAAAACTGAAGATAAAATTTCCCAACAAATATATTCTTCGGATACATTATTCCCAAATGATCAATTATTTTTGAATACCTATTGAACGAATTCATCGACAACGAACTTTTTTTTTTCATTTCTAATATCAGATTATGAACAATTAACAGAGTCCCTCAATCTACCTAGTGTATTCACCAAAAACAGGTATAGGCGGATACCAATCACCGCAGGTAATTTTGACCCCCAGTTTCCTCCCTAGAAGTAGGCACCTGAGCTCTGACGATGCAAACCTCTACTAGGATTTAATTTTCCCTCGAGTACACCCCTAAGGATCTTTTACATGCCATATAATTCCCATGCTGATTTGATTTATTTCCATTTGTTTTTTCTCGAAGCCATCAATAAAGTTTTTCTTCCCAGGAACTTCTCTTCTAAGCAAAGATAAGATTTTTTAAAAATTTTCTAAGAAAAGTATTGATTT
>BMAV01008449.1:118045-141218 GCA_019973955.1 Trichonephila inaurata madagascariensis | reverse complement strand
CAGAAGTCTATAAATTTAATCATTTGATACTTGGCCAACATGTTACCTACAAAGTAAATGTTTTTGTGCTATCTCTTGTCTTTCTTGGTGTTGCATTTAAGGTGGCCAGCAGCGTTTATTCCGTTTTAGCTTAACTTGGCAACCTTAAGAAAAGTAGAAAATGTACCAATATGCTTGAAAAATAGTTTTATCTGGTTTTGGGACTTAAACTAAAAAAAATCGATAGAAATTCGTTAAAATGTAAAAATTGTGATTTAAAGGATATATTTCAAGTTAATCACATGTTAAAAACTTTTATTTTTTAATCAAAATCGAAAAAGCAACGTTATGAAACTTCTGTTTAACTAAAAAATAGTTTTCAATACTTATTCAACGCTAATCGCTTTTATGCACAACTACCCTTTTATTCTCTATTCGTAAGTGTAATTTACAACCGTATAAAATTAACAAGTTCCTTTTTTCTTTTTTTGATGGTCTAAATTTTAAGCTTAGGTTTCCAAATTTCTCACACCGGAAACAAATGTTGATAATCTGAAAAAAAAACATAAGAAAAGTACTGCATGAATGAATTCTTGAAAAAAATGTCTATTCCACGAAAAGCACAAACATTTTTTAAACAAATTTTTCAATCTTTGGACAGAACATGGATAATCCCATTTGACATATGAAAAAGTTTCATGGAATTAGTTTTATAAATGGCTAAGTCACTGAAAATTTAATTAGAATTTTGAGGGGATTTTTTTTTTTTTGAGAAATCGTAAGATAAAGAGTTTTTTGATTTCTTAAATCACTGATTTTAAAATAGCAAAGTATGATTTTTTTCAGTACGGTAACTTGCTTGAAGTTTTCAGAGCGATTGGAAAATTCTTTTCATAAAAACGCGTCAAAATTTACTCATGTTAGAAAAAAAAATGTAAAATATCATTATTTTTTAAAGGAAATTAGATTGTTAGCTGGCGAAATAAATAGTCTATCTTATCCTGGAATTATATTTTGTATGATTTTGATACGAAAAATATTCCGGTTAAAAAAAAAAATCCGCTCTTTTGGTACTTTCAGTGGTTAGTGATAAGAGTTAGTCACAAAGGAAATCATTTTTTTACCAACTAATTTTACTAGTGTATATTTATGATCTACCTATCCACATACATTATACTTAATAATTTCGATATATGCTTGCCATTTTTACAAAAACTGTCGAAGTCTAGATCTATTGAAATTACCTGCAATCGCATTTCATATTCTGCGTTTAATTTGTTTCTATATTATATTTTTGTAGCGAAGTGTGGTGAGAAATATTTTCGATTAAATGTATTGTTCTAAATGACATTAAAATATCTTATAGCTGTGTGAGAAGTCTTGCGTATTTTGCATGAATGTGCAATCTAAAATTTAAGGGCTATTCTTGCTTAAATTTAGATTTTAACAAATACTTTTTTCTAGTTCATGATGTGTTTGTTTCTACAAATGAAAAAGGTACATTTTCCATTAGAAAACTGCTTAGTTTTATTATCGAGTGTAAAACTATTTCGTGGAACCTGGGATAGTAATCGATAGAGTATTCACAATGTATTAGGTAATATATACGAAGTGGGGCGCACACCCCCCCCCCCCTCAGACTAAGTGTGTAGCTTAAAAAATGTAGAGATGGCAACAAATGTTTTGAGGACGTCATCCCACACACCTCTATCCATGTGGATAGTTGGTGAAATTTAAAAAAATGAGTTACTGAAACATTTCAAATGTTAACTTTCACCCGTGCACGTGTGTTTGAATGGCATAAGTGGGACAATGTGGAAGAAGATGAACGTGCTGGCCCCGAAATTCAAGGCAATGATAATTGTCTTCTTCGACATTAATGAAATTGTAATGATTTTGTGGGTTCCCAGTGGTCACTGTTAATCAACACTACTAACTTGAAGTACTAAAAAGACTTCGTGAAAAATTAGGAAAAAATGGTCACAGTTGGTAAGTGTGATGAATGGCTGTCACACCAGATCACTGCCCCTCTCACATGGCCCAATCTGTTTAGCAGTTTCTGACCAGTAAAAATATTACTCCGATAAAGAATTATAATTATTCACTTGATTTGGCTTCATGATACTTTTTTTTATTTCCTACAGTTAAATTTTGCTTAAAAGGAACCAATTTTAACTCAGAGTTCAGATAAAAAACGGATAATTTTCTGAAGGGCATTCTAAAGATTTCGTTGCAGAACTTTTACCAGCAATGGCAGCATCGAATGTAGATGTTTGTGAATGCTGAAAGGGACTACTCTATGAAGGTGACATTGTCATGGAGAACTGATTCTGTCAGTACAATGACTTATTGGACTAGTGACATTTGCTTTGGCGATGAAATGTCAAGCCAGTACCTACTACATTGGCTAGTTTCGGCTTTAGTTATATTCTTGTACACGAGCAAGATAATCTGTTCGTTAAAATTCCTAAAGTTGCATGTCCTCCTACTAATGTTGACACGTTTATTGCTTTTTTTAATCCCAAATAAAAGCAATGCTTTATTGTTAGCATTTGAAGAAAACACAAAAGTGAATGAAATATATTTGAAAATATTGAAGTTGTATTGATATATTGGTTTACGCATATTCATTTAAATTTGTCTTTATTTATCTGATTAAAGATTGTAGAAAAATCATTTCAAAGGTTTTAAATAAAATCACTGGTTTAATAAGTATCTAGTTTTTGGTTTGTACCAGGTGCTTGGATTTAATTTTTTTAGATCTGGATAACGGAAAATGCTCTTTGTTCCACGTGAGAAAATAAACTTACCTCCAGTGGGTGTGTAATTTCCTCTACGATTGGCTGTTGCACCAGCGAAAATCTTTACTTTCTGTAAAAATAAGAATAGAGCAGTCGAATTAGAATGTTTCTGCAACATAAAATTATTTATTCTAAAATACACATTATTTCATTTTTTTTGGGGGGGGAAGGGGGAATCTTAAGTACATAATGCACTATTTGCCACACCAAAAATAGGATCCGTAAAAGAAAATAGAGCATTTAGGTTTTTCTCTAAAAATGTTAAAAAATTACTGAAAATTCTTATTTTGTAGCTTCAGTTAGCTATGACTAATGATAAAAAGTAATTTAAACCCTGTCTAATCAAAGAATAGATAATATGTATACAAGTATATTCTAAAATTTCCTTCAAATTTATAGACGGGAAGCAATACTGTACCTTTTTTTCTGCAGCTGTTTTCTGTTCGTATCCTCCCTCGTGGTCGTCTGTGATGTAAAAGGGATGTGTTCTGGAGGGGGTTTCGGAGTCGTTTCCCCCTTCCACGACAAAGGTGTAGGTCTGACCTCTTTCCAGCGTTATTTCGGGTGCTAGGATTCCATTGATATAAAATGCGACACTCCCAACATTCTCTGTGAAAAGGCACAAAAACAGTCCAAATAAGAGCGAATGAGAAATGTTTAATTATACTAAGGGTGTCTAAAGATGAGATTAAACTTCAACCAAAATGCCATCTATCGGCAAAAACGTGCCTCATTTAAGACTGTTTTCGGCGTATGCACAAGAGTGTGAGCTTAATGTGGAGCACATTTTCGGACAGAAAAAATGCCTCAATTTTTATAGAAATTTATGACATTGTAACTCGTGCATTTGTTTATAATATAGTGTTTTTAAAATTTTAAATTATTTCATAAATAATTAGTTTTTTTTCTTTTTTAAAGTGCAAAGGGATAGCTCATTTAACATTAAGGTATAGGAGAAAGAATTCAAAACACATTTTATAAAATAAAAAATGTGTTAACTAGGATAAAAATGAGTAATATGACGAAATAAAATTATTCTCTACAGGATAGAGAAGCCAAAATATAATATTAATGTTCGAATACTTTTACGTATGAAATATATTCCGAATTTGGGTCCTATTCTTTAACATTAACCGAAAACCGCCTTAACTTATCCAAAAAGGGAAATTTATTTTTCTGTCAAAATCACTTCTTCACTTAAGGTATCCGACTACGTTCGGAACAGTGATTTTAAAAAAGCGCATAAATGAATCATATTCATGCTATTTAGTGTCACTTAGATTAAAATACATGTATAGAGTTGTTTTAAGGACATTTTGACAAAAATAATTATATAAATACAATATTTTGGCAAAAAATTAACTTAGAATAATGTTTTCAAAATGTTCTCTTTTTATAAGAAATGCTTCTGAAATAATAATATTGTGTGTGTTGTGTGTGTGTGTGTGCTTGCATAAAGTAAAGACTTCTCCAGAGAGTCTGAACTAGGATTACTTAAAAATTCACATTATTTTCAGAGTTACCACCCATTGAAATATATATTATAAAATTATCGGCGCTTTTTTCTTAAAATTGCTCCCCTCTGTTGTCGTAAAATATGGATAAACCCACTTCTAAGTTATATATTTCAAAAATCCTAGTTGAGCCTCTGTAGAAAGGTCAGAACTATAGACAGGCAAAATGTTATTATATAATAGAAGCATTTTTTTCACAAAAGGAGAATATTTTGAAAATGGGTCATTCTATGTTCATTTTTTGTCAAAATATTGTACTTAAATAATTTTTTATTGTAATAATATTCTTAAAATAATTTTATATACATTTTCTAATCTAAGTGACACTAAATATCATACATATTATCCATCTATACGCTTTTGAAAATCACGATTCCGAACGTAGTCGGATACCTTAACAAAAGAGGAATATGTACTAAAAGATACGCTGTTGACTCTGACTTATAATTTGAACTGCCTTTCTTACGGTACACGTTTGTGTGCCGTATATAACTGGGGTAGAAGGAAATTCAGTTTGGGCTCAGTCCGGCTTCTGATTTTTAATAATTTTTATAAACCATTATTTTTTATGCATTCTCTTACAGTTGTTTTTATTTATTCTTCTCAATTAATGCAAACGCTAAAATTGTACGCAGTTGAAATCATAAAATTCACTCAATCGGACCTACTGGCGATAGCTTACGTAATTTTGAACAATGGTCTGCTGACGAGGACGCCCCCTGAACTAGAGCCCCTCACTCTTACACCACACCAACAGGAGGATTTTGAGCCTCCACAGATTTAATGAGCAGCGGCACTAGGTTCGAACTCTTGGCACGCCAGTCACGAGCCCACGACCTTAACCCCTAGGCTACCGCGGCCACGATGTGGGTTCAAGTGTTTCATGCATCCTCTTTTGACTGTTATTTATCTTGTTACCTGTGGGATCAGTCAATGCTAGTTTCAACTTGCGGTAGAAGATGTGATAGTTTTTATTCGGTGTTGGGGGATAGCTACTTTCTGTAAGAAACTGCTTTTCAGATCAAAGCTCTCAGATATGTTGCAAGTGTTGGCACATTTCCAAGAAAAAAACATTTATTTGAAAAACCTAACGAATTGCTGTGTTTTTTCTCTTGACATGAAACGAAAATCATTTAACACGAAAAGATTTCTCTTTTGGGAATGAACAAAATACGGCCAACACCACCCAGATTGGATTGTCCTATCGGAAGAATTGATTGCAGTAGATGATGATAATGTGTATACAGCCCCAATTATGGCAGACAACGACATTTCGGAGTTTGTTTAAAGCTCAAAAAATGTCATTGATGCAGATTTCAACGATGAAAATGAAATGAATAATGCAATTCCTGTTCCCACATCATCCGAAATGAGGAAGGTCATGAAAAGTATGCGCAGTTAATGAAATGAATAATACTTTGGACAGTGGTCGCCAAACGTTTTGCTCTCACGGACAAGTAAATACATAATTTAAATCCCTGGATCACTAATAGAATTTTTTAACTGTTAAATATACTTATACAAAAAATTGTGATTTTAAGACATAACTTAATGTAATAAGTAAGTGTATTCCACATTTTTCTGCGGACCAGCGTAATGTTCTCGTGGATCACCAATTTGGTGATCTCTGCTTTGGACGATATCAAACAATACTTTGACTATCTGATGCTAAAAGAAACCAAAGCAAAGAAAAATATTAGATTTTTAGTATTAAATTCTAATATTTAGTGTTTAGCATTAGTATTATAAATTTCTTTTAGTTCTTATGAATGTTTTCGTTTCATTGATTCTTATTAAATATATGCGTATATACGTATCTATGTAAACAAAATAAACTTTTAATTTTGTTGATATACGTTTTCTCTTATTTTGCATTATACTTTAACATGGAATTATTTTAAGACGAATAAATATTTCAGTCTCTTCAGTTTCGTGTTAAGCGATTTTCATTTTATAAACATAAGACTTAGACATAAGTAAAGAAGCCTTACATCCTGAATTGTGACGTATCGGGAAAACTGATGAATAGCGTGAGACTAAGATAATTAAATTAATTAATTTACCGTATTTATTTGAATCTAAGTCGCCATTGATTCAAAGTCCCCAAATTCTCAATATATTTTGGGGAAAAAGTAAAAAATGGTGTGATAATTACAAAATTAGACAAAATTAAAATGAGTGCTCATAGGAAGTGAATAATTAGTATATTTTACCAGCATTAATAAATTTTAAGAACATACACAAGTCTGCAATTGTTCTAACCGTCAGTATAATGCTCATTTTACCCCCATCCAACGCACTTTTCCGCCTTTGACTCCAAGCCGCACCCGATTTTCGGCAGCATGAACATTGGGGAAAAAATGCGACTTAGATTCAAATAAATACGGAATCTTACGTTTACAGATATTGCTTACAATACTAACATATATGTATCATTCAAACTATTATTGAGGAAATGTTAAGGACTTGGAATATTTGGATAGGATGAGAATCAGTGAGCATATGTCTTCTCTTTTCGACGGGTCAGTCGATTGTCATTCCTCGCGTTCTCTTTTGATTTCTCTCGAATTCCACTTGGGATTCGACTTCCTCATGAAATGCAGAGGTTTTTTATTGATGGCTATTGGCCAGAAAAGGCAACATTTTAGAAAAAGCACATGTTGATATAGAAAGCATAATTCTGCATAAATAAGCCACCCTTCCTACAGTTTGCGAGAGGAAAACCTTACAGTACAGTAATATAACCCAGAGTTCAGCACAGGATCTCCTACACAACGATTCTCACAACTGCGGAGTTTTCCCCGCGCGTTTTTTTTTCTCTCTTCACATCCTTCGATCACCCACTGGAGTAAAGTGGAAATGCGCTGAATGATACTAACTTTCCACTCTTTTTTGTCAATGATTGACTCTACCATATGTCGTCGAACGAAGCGACGTGAAAAGAGCGGAAACCCCACCAGCAACGAGAGAGAAGGGATAAACAAACGCCGGACAATGGCAACAAGATAAAGGTCAGCTGAACAGTGAGATTCAGAAAGTGGGTTGCAGAAAAGAAATTGTACACCCTCGTCATTTAAAAATAAGATTATTTGTTCAATTATAGACTTATATGAATTTTGATAAACTACATGATGTTAAAAAAACGAAGGAAGAGTTTAGGGTTGAATTCTGAAGCAACCCGCTTTTGAAAGTATTGCTTTTGGATGGAACATAAATTGTTAGTACTATAATAGATCACACACACGTACCTTGCTGTTTAAAATGATATACGGGGACATTCTAAAACAGTTACTATTAAGTGTACAGTGATTTCTTACTTCTAATGGTATGGAATCTTCCCTTTCCACCTGTGGGTCCAATTTGGGCCCTAAAAGTCTTGTCGCTGGGGCAGACGAGAGGGGGTAAGTTCCATAAATCTTCCAATTCTTTGACCCGAATTTCATGTGTCCTGCTGGCTTGTCGGGCTCGTGAGTGCTGAGGCTTTTTGGTGGGAGCTGGGGTGGTTGTCGTTTCTGGGGCGGGCTCGTAGTCAGCAGGCTGCGGGCAATTCCACTGCGGAGAGCGGGCGAAATCGATGAAAACGTTACCTGTGAAATGAAATTGAAAATCATTAGTTAAGAAAGTTTTTTCGCGTAATATGATAGAACAAGGTATTTGCTTACTAGGAACACTTCCAAATACGACGGTTGGGGCATAAGCCATGGCAATTTTTTTTCTTGTAGATATGCGAATGGATCACAAACGTATATGTGTCGTGTGAAAGTTCTGCGGCCATAGTGTGTATGCAGAACATCATATGGCTTTGTGATAGCTAGTAGTAGCTCAGTGAGGCCTGTGAAATCAGTCAGTTGGTAAGTGCCGTGCAAGATGAAAGTAACCCGTGTTGAGTAGCGCGCTTACATCAAAATAGCCGTTGTCCGAGAGAGAAATGCAATGGAATGTCACAGTGAATTAGTGGAAGCCCTTGGGAATAATACCCTACCATACCGTACAGTAGCACGTTGGCTAGGAAAGTTTCAGAAAGGACGTGTATCAATCAGGGATGAGCAACGCTTGGGAAGACCGGTCAGTGTGCGGACCGACTTGGCACGTGCCGTCATCTAGCAGCTCATGGATTATATTAAGGGCCATGGACTACATTAAGAGTCTTTAGGCCCAGGTTTGTCATGTCAACTTTATGTGTAATGAGTTGTCATTCTTTTGCACCGTGAAGGCCCTATTGCCCTGTATATATACTATCGTAATAAATTAGTGTGTTACGATATTTCAGTACTATTCATTGTCCAGGCATGTAGTTAACACCTTGAACTTTCATCTGTATATGTCACATTTTCCAATAGGGTTGGTATCTTCAAAAAAAAAAAAAAAAAATAGTTGCCATGACTTTTGCCCCATTCCTCTCAGATAAATTACCGACATAAATACCATCTATTGACTCCGCTAGTGTATTCAGGATTTCATATTTTTATGCAGTGCACATTTATTTGTAACTGACTTTTTTCCTCTTTAAAATTTGATTGATCCAAGGGCGTAAGTACCGCCGTATCAGCCGTATGAATGATAAGGCCCCCCCAAGTATAGGGGCCTACACGGGAGTAACCACAGTACCACTAACAGGGCTTTCATTTTTAAAAAAGGTCACCGAAGGAGTTTTGATACGGGACCCATTCAGAATTAGCTACGCCAGTGGATTGATCCATATAGTTTAACAACGACTTAATTATTTCATTTTGTATGTCCACACGAAAATTGCGTGTTTTTTCACGTTTCTAAATTTTAGCACCATTGTTTCACATGAATGGGAGCACTGTTGTTATCATTTCAACTCTTACATCAATATTTCTTTTGTTCTCGCTGAAAAAGCTTTCAGTGATTTCTTATCTCCTTCACATTAAGGCAGATGCAACTTTAGGCCAATTTGTTCTTGCCAGTACAGTATTAAAACATAATGATAAAGAAACTTGCTAACTAGTAATTGTACATATTATTCTGTCTTCAATGAATGGCGTAAACAAGTTTTGAAATATAGATAACCAGAGTAAATGTTGAGAAATTTACCTAAGTGGATTACTATAAAAGGAACTGAATTGAATTGAGTATTTTTTAAATCTTTTTTTTTTAATTATTAATATGGTTTCTGATGTTTGTGTTGATAAAGATTACAACGTAATTTTCAATGAGGATATTTTGTGCAAATATTCTAACTTTATGAATGGAAAAAAATAAACACCACTGGGCAAATAAAGTGCCACATCAAACAGTTTAAATATGTACATCCTCGTCAGAACAACTCATTTTAAATATTACAGAGAATTCTAAAGTTAAATAAAACAAAAATAAAATTTCAAAAAATTAAAAAAAAACTTAAAAAAAATAAATAAATAATTGGTATGGAAACAAACAGGGTATAAACATCTGTACCCATGTTCGAGACTCAATGGAGGGCTAGATTTTAGAATGGCGGAGCCGTTCAAGGGACTTCCGCTCAGCCTTTCGATAATTCATTCAGTAATGCAGTGAGTGACTTTAGAGTGAAAATCTCCCTTTTAAAACAATCTTCCTGAGGGGTAAGACGTTAAAACTATAATAACATTCTAAAAGATATAATTAGAAATAATATTCGTTTAATAAGTGACAATAACATCAATAGTATAAGATAAGTAATAGTACCATTCATAAAAAGTAAGCTAAGTAATAGTATATACATTGCTCAAAAAATTAGGGAAGCACATGTATTTAAAGAAATTAAACAAATATTTCATCTAGTAACTAACTTAAAACAAAACATGCATAGTCTAAGTGTAGCTGAAAACAGCATAGGAAAACTTGATGTGTTAATCATGGCGTCAAAATACGGATAAACCAGGCGCCAAAAAAAAAAAAAAAAAAAAGAAAAAAATATAAAAGTGCAGAATCTGTTGCTTTTCGTTGTCTCACGGCCATTCAACCTTTTGGCTTTTGTTTCGAGAAAAAATGATTGACTAATGTCACGACAACGTGATTTACCGGGCAGTGGCGTGCGTAACGAAAAACCCCCCCCCCCCCCACAAATTCAGGCTTTGGGATCCCTAGAATCCTGCCCTCCCCCATGCGATGTGGGGCTTTCGGAGGTGTAGGTTACACCACTGCTACCGGGATCCATGTCACTTTGTGTATAATCGACGAAGCTGGAATCCGGGCAAACTCTAAGAACTGTTGCGATCGCTGTTGGAGTCTCAAGAAGTATCATTGCAAAACTGTGGAATCAATTCCAACACACATGTTTGACACTGACCTGGAAAAGGTCGTCCACGTGCTTCAACAGCAAATGATGACCGATATATCCAGTTAATAACTTATTGAGACAGAACAACCAATGCGACTACGTTCGGAACCGTGATTTTATAAAAGCGCATAAATGGATAATTTTTCATGATATTTAGTGTCACTTAGATTAGAATACAGGTATAAAATTGTTTGAAGAATATTTTGACAAAAAAAATTATTTAAATACAATATTTCGGCAAAAAATTAAGACTAACCTTTTTTCAAAATGTTCTTTTGTGAAAAATGCTTCTATTATAATAATATTTTGCCCGTATATAGCTCAGACCTCTGTCCAGAGGCTCAACACTATGACTTTTGAAACAATCACATTATTTTCAGAGTTACAACCATTTGAAATATAATTATCGGCGTTTTTTCCTTAAAATTTCTCCCCTATGTTGTAAAACATAGATAAACCCATTTCTAAGTTATATATTTCAAATATTCTATTTGTGCCTTTGTACAGAGGTCTGAGCTATATACAGGCAAAATATTATTATATAATAGAAGCATTTTTCACAAAAGGAGAATATTTTGAAAACGTTTCATTCTATGTTCATTTTTTTGTCAAAAGATTTCATTTAAATAATTTTTTATTGTAATACTATTCTTAAAACAATTTTATGTACATTTTCTAATCTAAGTGACACTAAATATCATAAATATTATCCATTTATACGCTTTTGAATAATCACGGTTCTGAACGTAGTCGGATACCTTAAAAGACTGTTTCTTCTGGCCAAAGGACGAAAAGTTTCAAGCGAAATATTCCGAAATAGGTTTCATGCTGGTGGTCTGTATGTTTGTAAAGCAATGTGATGTGTATTCCGTTGGCAGCAAGACTCCGTGTGGCTCGAAGAAGGTGAGCTGCCGAGCTTCGAGATAGGAAGCAAAGTGAATGTGTTGTGAAATGCTGCTTACGGGCAAGACACCAGACGTGTTTTGGTACGGCGAGAAAGGGGAAGTCGAAATAACCCTATATCCGTTCAGGAAATATCAAATTACTGATTAAATGGTTTAATGGTATGGCCTGGAATCAGCATAGGTGGACGTACTGACTTATGCACATCATTCGGCACGGCAATTCGACGACTTTAAGGCCTACAGATGAGATTCTGGGACTCCATGTTGTACCTTATGCTGCATCCATTGGTGATTCCTTTTTTTATAGCAGGATAATGCCAGAACTTCTACAACTGGTTTCGTCGTGAACTTTCTTGAAATTTAAACAATACAGCGTACTAAGTAGCCAACGGGTTCTCCTTATCTTGATCCTTTCAATCATTTGAATTACTCGTTAAAGCAAGATCAAGGCTTCCTGTTACTAGGCAAGGCTTGGAGATCGCACCTTGTCAAGAGTGGAGCAATATTCGCTAAAGTCTCATCGATAACTTCTTAGCCTCCGTGCTAAAAAGGTGTGTGGCAGTCTTATCAGTTTTGAGGCACCATACACCCTATTAAACATTCTTTATCATTTCCAAACAATAAGGTTTTTTTGTTTTGCATGTAACCAAATTGTTGTCCTGAAGCATTATTTTATGTGTTTTTTCTACCAATCCAAAGTATTAAAGCTCCCATACAATTGTGTTTTGCTTTTTGTCTGTATTGCGTTTTGTTAGACCTGTTTTCTCCATTCCAAGCCCATGCATGGCTATCTCACTAAAGTGTCTTCACTTTTTTGCTAGCTCCCCTAATTTTTTCGAGCAATGCATATAGTATCCATTACGTAAAATATTTAAATCGCATTCATAATGTAAAATAAATAATAGTAATATTTATAAAATAAATTTAATAACAAGAACAGTTTAAAAATAACAATGACATTTGTGAAATAAATAATAATAGCATTAATAAAAAATTAAACAATTAACAGTAACTTTTATCAAATACATTATGTCAAAATAATCCCATTATATATAAATATTCTTAAAATAAAATTAGTAATTGTAAAATTCATAATATAAGCATGAGTATTAGTGACATTCGTAAAGTAAGTAGCAGTAACATCCATTATATAAAATAAGTTGTATTTAATATCAGTGGCGCACATAAGGATTTTTCAAGGGGAGGTAGAAAGTTCACTATTTTCATGTCATAACCCCAATACTCTGCCAAAAAATATTCTCTTGATTTTATTGATTATAGGAGACAAAAAATAATTAAAAAAAATAAAATATTGAATAAATAATTAGCATTTGTTAAGAAAGTAATAAAGTACTTCATTAAATTATCAGAAAGCATAAGAATTTATGTGTATTTACTTTTCTCATCATTCAAAATAAAATCAGCAAAACAAGTGAATCATTTTAGAAGTACCAAAGTACACTTTAATCTTAAGTACAACAAAAACATGAGGATGGCAGAGTTTTCATCTACAGTCACTTGTTTCTACAGGCTTACAAATAGTCAAAAAAAAAATAATAAATTCTAGTTCTCTAGAGTGCAATTGAAAGCAAATGAATAGTTCTGTTCTGAGAATAAGAGGGTGTCTTATATGTGTGTTGATATGCAGTTCGGTTTTAAAGAAGAAAACGAGAAAAGAAACTTCATGTTTTTCATTTATTAGAACTGAAATAGTTGTTAACATCGCTTTATAATTATTTTACATACTATATACATAGGATTTTAATCAATCAAAAAAAAGAATCAAGGGTGATGGGGATGATCCGTACAGCTGCCCCTCCTGCTTATGTGTGCCACTGAGTAATACTCATCTATTTACTGTCCTCTTTTTCAAATCCTACTATTAGCTCACAATCTCTATGTATTTATTTATTTATCTTCGTGGAATTTTCAATCGTTAATAAATACATTTTAAAGCGTTCCATTGAGCTGAAATTTTACATACATGATTATTTTGGATGACAATACAGTAATTTAATTATAATTAATAAAAATTAATTGATTAAAACAAAATATTCAAAGAATTACAGATACACACACTCAGCCACGTCGGCATCATATTTGGTGACTTAGCGACCCTTTTGGCGACTTGTGTCAAAACTTGAAAAAAGAGTTTTTTTTTCTTACGTTTTAAAGCACTCCTTTGAGCTGAAATTTTCTATACACTATTGTTTTGAGTAAAAATACGAAAATTTAACTATAATTAATTAAAATTAATTGACTGAAACTAATTATTTAAAGAATTACAGATACAGCCACGTAGGTTTCATTTTTAGCGACGGGTCAAAATTTGAAAAGATTCTTTTTTCCTCACCATTTAGCAAAGCATTCAGTTGAACTGAAATTTTATATAACGATTGTTTTGGATGACAATACGATACTTTAATGATAATGAATAAAAATGAATGACCAATTAATGTTGTGATTCTGTCCTATATATATGCATATTTATATTAATTGTGCTTATTTAATAAGGAGTAGCTAAAATAAAATTCTTCTTTGTTGATGTAAGTAGGAATTGACTTATATAATTTTTTTTTATATATATTACTTGTGTTCATGATTCATTCGCAGTAAAGAGGAAAACTACTGACAGTTGTGCCTAAACAATCAGCGGATTAAAATTTGAATTCCTGTGATTTGTGAAGAAAGAGAGAAAGAACACCAACCTTCTGACGTCATGATGTCTTTGTAGGATATTTCGTTCTTCTCGTTCAGCTGTCCGATAGCCCAAATGATGGCCTGCGGTCCATCGGAATAAACGTGCTGGTCATATCGCTGGTCCACTGAAAAGATTAAAAGTTATTTTTAAGCAATTTAAAAACTTATTTGGATATTTTAAGGAGTTCAAAAAAAGAATTTTTAAAAAGAATCGAAGAAGATAGATATATTCTTAATAATTTTAAAAATTTTAATAGGGCGTACGTTAAGAGTTTGATGGACAATATTGAAACTGTATAAATGTTTTTCGTTGAGTTTTACAAACAGTGAATTTAGAGAATTATTATGTATTAAAATAAGTAAAATTCGTAATTTATTTATTTAAATGAAAGCTTTAAATGTAGCATTTTTATCTTCAAACGTCGAGGGGAAAAGATTGTTCTAAGTAACATTTTAACGTGTTGGGCAATACGACAATACGAGGCATAAAAGACAGCAAAAAATTCGAGCTTCCAAACACAAAACAGAAGGAATTTAAATATATAAGTTCCATGTATTTGCATAAAGAAAAATAAAGCTTTATTATCATTTTTCATTATTTTTTTTTCCATTATCATTGTTGGTACTTTGTACAAACCCGCTATTGTCGCTTGTCACGCCCCCTACAACTTATCACTTGTACGAGTTCCTTCATCCTGAGCGGACATACTATCCCAGTCGTCCCGTCGTATAGAAAGTGTTCCTTTACATTTTAAGTGCCTCTCTTTGTCTAATTTTACTTTACTCTAAAAATAATTGATAAATTGTTATTGTTATTTAACTATGTTAATCATAATAAATATCATGTTTGTTATGGATTAAAGTTTTGTTTCTGTGGCGGTGTGATATCTATACAAACTAGTACCAAACATCACGCAATAACGATCGTTTGGGCGTGGTCGATAAAATACTTGCGTACGGAACGGAAGGTACATAGACTGAATCCTTCCTTCTTTCATTGGTGACCCTGGACGTGCAAAAGAACCGCACCCTTCACGCGCCATCTATCCACCGCAAGAGAAACTAAACCGTTACTTCTAAAAGCCATCTCACACAAATGACGCAATTAAGCCGTCACACAAATGAGGTAATTCTCAAGCCGTCACGCACGAATGACGCAAACCACAAAGTGATGCAATCAACAAAGTGACACAAATGCTTACATGCTCGCGACGAAGATGGTATCGTTCATTCACCTATTCACTGGCATGGGGTTATGTGGTGGCGTGATATCTATATAAACTAGTACTAGAAATAACGCGATGACGATCGTTTTGGAGTGGTCGATAAAGTACTTGCGTATGGAACGGAAGGTACTCAGATCGAATCTTCCTTCCTTCATTTCTCTCTCTTGAGTACTATCTAAGTTAATTTTATTGCCGGCATCCCACCGCATTTAGGCCTACCGCTCCCTATTTTCAATCATAGATAACTCAAAATTGGTGGATTGTTTGCTTCATAGTAGTACAAGGGTCTCTGGCGGAATGTCCAAGGGACCGAAGTCAACCCAATAGGTTGGAAGCCTCAACCCTGTTTCTCGGTAAACAACTACCCTTGACAGGTTTTTAATGAATAAAAAATCTTTTTACAGAATAATTCAAATTTTAACAAAATGTAATGTCGAGGCTAATGGTGATGGATCTCTTTAAATAATGAATTTGATACCTAAAAGTGACATCCTACTCTCCAAACTTCCACAACACTAGAATTTTGAAACTGAAAACATTTATTGTACTCTATATCTTCTCTAAATGAACTTTTAGTAGAACTCGAACGCATGGACAATTCAAGAGAAATCTCCGAAAGTAACAATCAAAATACTTTATTTTAGTAAAATATTTTTATATATATACTTCTGACAGTGCTACTGGTACATTTCTATACAATACCATTAAAAGTAACCGAGATAACTTAATACATAAAACACATAAAAATTTCTGGAAATAACTGCCAGGAATCTTTGTGGGGTTCTGTTTTAGCTGAGAATTCTCTTAATTACAATGGAATACCTGTTGGACTGATCGAAAATGAAGGAACAATTCTAAAGCTACCCGTTCTCTGGACAATGAACCACTCAGTTTTAAGCCAAAAGCAGATGACCGTGATTAAATGGTGCAATTGTAATTATGAGGAGATTTCATGATTAAGGTTGTTTTCTCCGTAGACACAAGAGCGTGAGCTTAATGCGGAGCACGTTTTCGGACATAAAAAATACTTCAATTTTTATAAAAATTTGTAACATTGTAACTCATGCATTTGTTTATAATATAGTGTTTTTAAAATTTCAAATTATTTCATAAATAATTAGTTTTTCCTTTTAACATGTAAAGGGATAGCCGATTTAGCATTACGATATAGGTGAAAAAATGTGAAACATTTTATAATAGAAAAAATGCATCAAGGATAAAAATGGGTAGTATGATAAAATAAGCGATTCTCTACAGGCTAGTGAAGCCAGAATAGAATATCAATGTTTGAGTACTTTTATATCTGAAAAAATATTCCGAATTCGGGTCCAATACTTTAACATTAGCCGAAAATAGCCTTAAAACATCGATTTTCATATCGCAAATTTGGCGAATATCGGATTCCATCTAAACGAAATTGCCTCCTAAAGGACGAACTTGGATACAAAGTGTTTTCCCCAACGAATTATTTTACCTCTTAACTTCTTTTTGTCTACTATGTGGTTTATGGAATCGTAAGCAAAGTTTCTTGTTTTCTGATTAAGATTACACTAAAGGTTGACTTTTTAACCCCAAACCTGTTCTTTAGAACACTTTTTCTTTCCTCTAAAATATCAGTCGCCTGCCTTGTAAAAGTAACATTTGGTGAAAATATCATTCAAAAGTATCGGTGAAACCAGAAACCAAATAACTAAGATTAAAATAGTTTCCTTCCATCAAATATTTAAAGTAGAAAGCTCTTAATGAATGAGAGATATACAGTGGTTCTAACAATTGAGAGTACACCTGCCTTTTTTTTTTTCACTTACTTGAATATACCGCATTCTTACGTTATGTGTCGTGCTTTGGGGCCCTGTTGGAAAATAAAATTTCCATCTAAACCCAATTTTTTTACACTTTCCGGAAAATTGTTCCGAAATCTATACAAGTAAGCCGTATGGTGCATAATGCCATCTATAAAAACTAAAGTTCCAACCCCGGATGAGAAGCCACACAAACACCAAATCCTGATGGACCCACCGCTGTAACTTAACTGTCGGATGTACATTTTTTTAATCCAAAGAGATATCGAACGTCCTCCATATGATGCGATGGCCTTCATTCCAAAAATGTTGATTTTACTGACATCAATAACTATAACTTTCTTTCAAGGGTTATTGGTTTTCAATGAATGAGTTCTTGCAGACTCCGAACGCTTTTTGTGCTTCTGAACGCTAACGAACATTTCTTTCTAACAACTCGACTTTTACATACAACTTGTTTTCAGTTGTATTTTTCACAGTTTCAGCACTTCAAATTCTACTTACGATCTGAGAAGTTTCTGCAGCATGTTTGATTGCACTTACTTTAGGGCCCATCTTGATTTCTTTCAAAATTTTCCTTTTGGCGACATCACTCAGAATACATTTTGTTCCTCTACCGCATTTATTTTCAATCAATCCATCATTTTAAAATTTTATAATGATTCTCTTGACCCAAGTGCGGCTTCAGACATCCATTTCGGCTATTTCATGATAAGAATATTTGAAAAAGAAAAATCCTCGAATTAACGTAAGTAAGTAGAAATAACCTTGAATGAGTAAACAAATTTCCTTACATCACAATACTATTTCTTCTCCAAGGAGCCATTTTCCAGTTAAAAAATTGTTTTTAAGTTTGTCTAACAAACTTAATCACATAAAAATAATCTTTGAAATGGTTTTAGATATGTTTTACACACAATATTAGATTAAAACGCAGCTATCAAATAGAAAATATTTAGTGGTAGTTAAGCCTATTTTTCATAAGTGTATTCTCAATTTTTTGAGGGGAAAATCTGCATATGTTTATTTAAAGTGTTTCTGAAACGTTTTAGTTCAAGTTTTTCGTTGTGCGCGATTGTTCTTTAAATGAAACCTTTTGTTTTGTGTAAAAATGCAAACATGTTTTCACTTATCAGTATTGTGTTATTTACATTGAAATTTGAATTTATTCAAGTAAAAGTAAGTTGTACCTTCAATTGTTTGAGCCTTTGTCAATTTCCGAGACTCGTTTAACTCATTGATTGCCTTACCTAGAGGTATTAGAAGGAAAGAGATGTAAAGAAAAAAATCTCCAACTCACTTCCCACTTGAGGCCGCTTGACCGTGATCATAGTGTAGCCGTTCACTTTTGCAGCATTCAGCAAAGTCACGCTGTCGCGACCGTCAGGGAACTTGGAGTCGGGACAGCTTCCTCGGCGGCCTGAGCACTGAAACAAACATTGGGGAAACATGTAAAACTTGCACTGGTATGTCGTCGGCCTAATTATCAGAATGCGTAACTCCACAAAGGAAACTAATTTGATATACGAGTGCTACGCGCCAAGCACTGTTTGGCGCGATTTCATAGAAGTGTGGTGGGGAAGCAAGGAGAGGGGAGCGGCAGCTCAGTTTTAATTCTCGTCACTTCACAAGATTTCAAAATTACGAGGTACGTGTAGCTTTATACAGTGACGTCAGTTTTACGTCAACATTATTCTCACACTCTCAAATTCAGAGCCGGCATGATCTTAATGTTCGTCGTTGTCTCTGTAAACGGATATTTATTGAAATCAGAATTCACACGCAAATTTTTTTTAAATTTTACTAAATCCATATTTCACATGAGTATTCGTTAAAGAGTATCCGCTTGTGAAAAAGAGAGATTGGCTTCATGATTATCATTGGCTCTAGAATAAATTTTAAAAAGTCACATTGGAATTGGTATTTCATTCTTCTAGCCGCACTCTCCGATGTGATAACTCATTGACTTCATTGACTCATTGAATAATTTAGGGAATAATTTTGGGATTGAAATAAGAAGAAAAATTAGAAGCGCTCAATAGAACAATAGATTATTGAAGGCAAACTTCTTTTTGAAAACTCTTGGCTACATCCACTCAACGGTCTAAGAATTTCCTAAACTAAATTAGAACAGATTTTGGGAACATTTTTGATATCCCCCAAGCATACGACTTACAGGCAAGGTACTTTCAGCTGGAGAAAGTAGAGTCAAATTATTTCAACAGATACTGAAAGGAATGACACACACCACTGGATATTTATTACAAATAAAATGGATGGACAAAAGAAAAGCTAATTGTTTTGAACTCTTACCTGCTCCTTGCTTCCAAAATAATAGTCCTGCGCATGCCCTTTGTCCCTGTTATCCATCCAGGCTACGATGGCGTCTGCTTTAGCCATGTCGGACTTCGTGTCGTTCTTGCTCAGGCCGAAAGCCATGTATTTGTTAGGCTCTGCAAAGAAACGGAAGTAATCATTGATCAGTAATTTATACCAACAAAGAGTCTAAAAGATGAAAATAAGCATACATTATTTGACTTGAAAATTATAAGATGCACATTATATGCATACGGAGGAAAAACATTATTTTACCACTCTTAAGCCGGGAGCGATCACGTGGGGCACTGAGTCACCCCAGGTGGACAAAATCATAATTCTGGGTGAGTGAGTGAGTGAATATTAACGTCACACTGTTCAGCTACACGAGGCTTTTGGTGATGGACCTCGTCATTTTGAACCATCGCCAAGGGACGAGGACGATACCTGAGCTGGCACCCCATTTCCTAACTACCACAACACACCAACGCGTTTGAGCTCTCGACATATTCAGCGCGCATCCCTTCCCTGCACGGCGGGCCCTTAGTGGTACTGGGCTCGAACTCATGACATGTCTGCCATGGTCCGATATCTTGACCCCTGGGCTACTGCAGCCCCCATTATTTCTGGGAAGACTGTTTATTTGAACCAATGACCCTGTCAGTATTCTTCTACATAACAGCTTTCATGGGAATTAAAATGGATTTATCACATCTATTCCTCTTTTTAGGAGTGGTAAACGCTTTCTTTCTTAAGGTTCTTAGGGTGACTGAGTTTCCCGTGTGACCACTTTTGTTCCAAAATATTTTCCATAAACAAGCTACATTTTTTCCCTGTCAACGACTCAGTGGCTTTCATTGCTGCGTTGTACGACTCGTGAATGGTTGATAACAGAAAGTGAACAAATATAAAACAGCAGAATATAAGGAAAGAAATGGGTATGTTGTGCAATCTCTATTGGCTGTAGTTGAAACTGATCTAAGTGGGGAAAGAATCGGATGAAATAATGGATTCTAGTTATGGAAAAGGAAGTAAATTTAAAAAAAGTGATCAACTAGAAATTTCTGAATTGAAAATGAAGTATCAAATGCTGCCTACAAACTCTATCACGAAAGATTTAAAGCCACATGCGTAACCACAGGACGTCCTTCTTCTGTCTGCCAAAAAGACACAAGCAAGAAAAAGTTCAACAGGCTATTTGCCGATCATCAAAGGGCAATAAAACTACAATAACATGAAAAGAATTTGACAATTTTGCCTGCAAATATCATTATAGTAATATTAGCGAAAAGTGTGTGTGATTTGTGTCCTTTATTTCAGTCACATTTTTAGTTCAATTTGACTAAATTTTTTTCTCAAATTATGAAAGAAAAATTGAAAAGTCCTTAAAAGTAGGCAAATGTTCTTTCTCTCAGTTAAATTACTCACCGTAATTATGATTTTTATGTGCACAATATAAATAATTATAAAGAAAGAATTGAGTCATCCTGCGATACCACTAACTACTGTATCGAGTGCGCGCCTTCTCCTGGATTAAACGTATGCATCTTATTTTTAATATTTTAGGTGGTTACACTATCACATAGCATATCTTCTCCTAGTATTATTTTCTGTGTTAATAATATTTTGTAGTTGTTCCAAAAGAACTACTCACTATTTTATTTTTAAAAAAATTGTTAATACTAATTAATATTATGCATTAGTAAGCAGTTTTGAAAAATTATACATTGATTTTTAATGCTCACATGATATTCTTTGTGAATTTTAATCGTACACTTTACTTGCTAAATGAATTAATTTGTTCAAAAATATCAGTACCTGATTTAAAAAAAATAAAATGAACATTTTCCAAATGTTTTGTGAGTGATAAACTTAAGCTAGACCTTATTGGTTAACTGCTTATTTACGATACACTTTGAATTCACACGAGGGCTATTTGCGAAAAGCCTCGTACGTTCGATTGATTGATTGATTGATTTAATATTAACGTCACACTCTTCAGCTACCCGAGGGCTTTTGGTGACGGACCACGTAATTTTGAACCATGGTCAAGTGAAGTGGACGACACCTGAGTTGACACCCCCCTGCATCGCTGTCCTACACGGAGGATCTTTAGTTGTACAGGGCTCGAACTCGTGACAAGGCAATCCACGATCCGATACCTATACCACTCGGCTACCGCGGCCACCTCGTACGTTCGAAGCCACTGTTAAGGCGTCACTCGAGCTAACACCCTGCTCATCAAATTATGCCAATGGGGACCCTTACCTTTTATTAGGTAATACTTGTTTCCATAGATATATACTTAATATATGCTTTCCGTAGAATCAAGTTTCAAACTCAACATTTACCTAAAACATATCTCGCCACTAAACTAACAAAAGACTATTCCACACAACACCACTACTTTTCCTTAAAAACTGCATCAATGTCGTACAAAAAAATAGGAAAGTGAAAGTTAATTAAATTATCTTAAAAATTTAATTTAACAAGTGTCTAAAAAAAGCACCTTAAGGGAAATGGGTATTATTTATATCCGATAAATGATTAAAAATATATTTAAATTGATATCGTTCATAAAAAAGCAACAATTCCATGAATTACCAATTCGATTAAGATTCTTGTTTTAAAGGAATCGTGAATTTGCTTGGACATATCAAATAATATAAAAATATGTGTCACAATGCATTAATTGGGTTTGAATTTTATTAATGTCACCCTCAAAAACAACGTGAGAGCTATTAACGCTCATCATTATGATCCTTAATAAAGTGACGAGGACAGCATTAGAGCTGCCATCCCACTCTTCAAATTTTATCACCTCGCCAACGTGAGAACTTAATGCGCAACTTCGATAGATTTAAGGGGCTGCGGTAGCCCAGTGGTCAATGTATCGGATCATGGCAGGCATATCATGAGTTCGAGCCCAGTACCACCAAAGACCCGCCGTGTAGGGCAGTGTGATGCACGTTAAATCTGTCGAGAGCTGCAACGTTCGCCCGTTGGTGTGGTGTGGTAGTTAGGAGAGGGGGTGCCAGCTCAGGTGTCGTCCACGTCACTTGACCATTGTTCAAAATTACGTGGTCCGTCGCCAAAAGTCCTCGTGTAGCTGAACAGTGCGACGTTAATATTCACTCACTCACTCGATAGGTTTAATGTGCAACAGATGTAACGTACACCACGGCTCTGCAGTGGGACCCGGACTCGAACTTACTAATCAACAAGGCTGGTCATGAGCTCGCTACCATGACCTCTCAACTATCGTTGCCACTTGTTCAAAGTGCCGTATGTGTTGTTGAGCGTTTTTGCAATATTCTATGTATGCTCTTATTTATGATTGACAAGTCCATTAATAAATATTACAACTGAAGACCCACTGTGTCGAGGGGGGTGCGATGTACGTGAATCATACTGGGGTCCCTGTGGTGTAGTGGAGGAGTTAGGAGAGAGGGGAGCCAGCTCAGGTACCGACCTCGTCACTTGATCATGGTTCAAAATGACCACGACCGTCGCCAAAAGCCCTGGAGTAGCTAAATAATGTGACGTGAGGTTACCGGTAGGAATCATTTCAAGTGGATTCAAAGCGGTGAGACCATTTTGATTTTTTTTTTCTCTTGAAATTTATTTAGTATCTTTTCTTCTATCTTCGTATAAGACTTTTTTTT
>BMAV01008449.1:86266-103045 GCA_019973955.1 Trichonephila inaurata madagascariensis | reverse complement strand
GGTCTGGACTTTGTGCAGGAGTTTTAATAACTCTAGAACAGTGGTAGAGGACCCATTACTTGCAAATATCTGCAGTATGTTACGAGTCATTTTGGTACAATTTAAAATACCCTGAGATTCCCAGTTTGCTCGCACTTTGTTTTAAACTTCGCTTGAGAACGTCTAGATAAACATATTTATTCATTGTACCATCAATAAAATGTAATATCCCGAAACCAGAGCTTGTGTGCCATGCAGCCCCAGACAGTTTAGTTACCCCTTCCATTTTTGACATTAGGCCGTAAATTTTTGACATGCATTGCTGTATTTGATTTCTACCAAACTTTTTGCTTGCCATTCGATCCGAAAATGTTATATTTGCTTTCATCAACAAAAATTATATTTTCCCAATATTTTGTTGGCTGCCTTACGTACATTTTAGCAAATGCCAACCTAGCTTGTCTATTTGCTTTGCTGATGTAGGGCTTTCCTTGAGGTACTCTGCCATGATACTTATGTTTTCTTAAAACATTACTGACAGTTTCAGGATTTACTAATTTTCCGAACCTACTTTTACATTGAAAAATCATTTTTAATGCACTCGTTCTTGGATTAATATGTGCTTGTCTCACACACACACAATATATCCACCTATCTTTACATTCATTAAATATCCTTGAACGCCCTGATCTTTGCTTTTTTCAACATTGTTTGTTTTCTTGAACCTGTTAATGATATTAAAACAGGTAGACTTACTCAATTTCAATATTTTTCCTATACAGTGAATTAATTTCCCCTCTCTCACATGACTTTTTACGAGATTTCGCACATCAACCAATATATCTTTGTTTCTCGCCATTTTTTCTGTAAATAATCTTATCTGTTGAAACATTTGTGTTTAAACTTCTAGTCTAAAAACGTAGTGTGAAATTAAATTCTATTGATGCGTTGTATATTTGTTAAATATCTCATTTCAAAAGTGTCCCAATACTTTTTTGACTCCAGTGTGCCTTTGAATTATACTTGAAAAGCAAGATCAAATTATAATTCTATAATACTAATAAAATTTTCCTTATGTGCTCTACACCAAATGTTAAAATATTACTTAATTCATTTCGTTTTTGTTTTAATGTGAATATTATTTTTATAAACGGCTTTACTGTTATTCACGGCAGGTGTCCCAATACTTTTTTGAGTGACTGTATATACTAGCGGTCCCGACAGACGTTGTCCTGTACACGAGTCTTAAATCCGAAAATTACAAACTTTTTGTATAAGTTGTAACAATCTGGACCGTTTTGATGAAATTTTTTATAAAGAAAATTATTACAATACCTGACATATTCACATGTACAGTTACCACAATTCGACCTGTCGATTGCGTGTGAGTATGTTTTTACTATAAATTAAGATGAATATAGAAGCTATTAAGTATAGTAACTTAAACATGTTTTGATTAAAGGGTAAAAAAGATAAAACTCTAGCTATTTTTATAACAGGTATATTTTTTTAATGCACACAAATTACATTTATTGTAATTCCATTGAATGTGCAATGTTTTTGGTTAATCCTTGAGGGGTATAAACAAACAATGCGATGGTTTGCCAAACCTCGGACATGCAACAAATAACTGGCTGTGAGAAAGGCAAGGTTTTTCTAAATATAAACAACAAATTGACATTATTTGACCTTGTGACTTATTAATGGTCATAGCTAATGCCAAGCGAATTGGAAGTTGCAAACATTTGAAAGGGTAGGCGAGTCTCAAAGAATCATTGGGATCTGTGGTAGAAGTACAACTTCACCTTGAAGTTTACCGCTCAAAATAGTGGACTCGAGAATATTGCCCATGATTTTTTATGAAGAAACACGCGCCCTCACATAATTTGTGCGCATTTTTAACTAATTGCAATATCGGACCGAATTGTGAATCTAAATCATTCTCTAATCTACTTGAACCCACACAAAAAATATCATCCAAATCGGACCAGCCGTTTAGGAGGAGTTCAGTCACATACACACCACAGAAGAATTATATATATAAAGATTATTTGAAAAGTATTAACTAAAAACGCTAAAAAGCAAGATTGGTCTATATTTTTGTAACAATGAAGACCCGGTTTGGCCAGTTTGGCTGAAAATCGATTTTCGACGCCAACTTACGGCATTTTTATAACAATAACGTTGTTACAACCATGCAGGTGAATATTGAGTTGAATGTTTTTAATGTTTTTAATAAATCTTTTTAACTAATTGCGATATAAGACCAAATTGTGAATCTTAAACCATTCTCGAATCCACTGGAACCGACGCAAAAAATTTCATCAAAATCGGCCCACCCGTTTAAGAGGAGTTTAGTTACATACACATTCACAGAAGCTTTTTATATATAAAAATATATATATAAAATATTTAACCCTCTCCTTGCGCAGCCCATGATTTCCTTGGGTATGTATTTTTTCCGACTATTCAGCTGCGCAACCCGTGCTGTTCCTGTTTGCATTTATGTTTTTATGTTCATATTTTATCATTTAAATAAGAACGCTTTTATAAAATTTGTTTGTATATTTTATCCCTAAAATGTAGATTTAATATATAGATTTGAAATACGTAATAAAAAAATACGCAATTTTTGAATGTACTTTGCTCAAATAACTACGCAGCGAGAGGATTTATGCTTTTTTTTTTTAAAGAATAATCAATACTTTTCGTTCGTGAAGAGAGAGGGAGAGTTGTATATATTAGCGTCACAAAAAAAGCAACCCGATGGCTACTGTTCACGAACCTCGTCATTTTGAGACTCAGTCAAGTGACGAGGTTCCCAACTCGAAACTACCACATGGCCGCGGTAGCCGAGTGGTCAAGGTATCGGATCATGGCAGGTGTGTCATGAGTTCGACACTAAAGACCCGCCGTGTAGGGCAGCTATGCACGTTAAATCTGTCGAGAGCTCAAACGTCCTCCCGTTGGTGTGGTAGTTAGGAGAGGGGGGTGCCGGCTCAGGTGACGTCCACGTCACTTGACCATGGTTCAAAATTACGTGGACTGTCGCCAAAAGCCCTCGTGTAGCTGAACAGTGCGACGTTAAGTTTCACTTACTCACCCATCTAGTACGACTTGAGTTTATATCCTCGAGACAAATTTTATCGTGTACAGGTGAGTATTGCGATTCAGAGAGTTCTTTATATTTATTTTTATTTCTGATAACTCTATGCAGATGCACTACTCAACTTTTGACCGAGTAACTGGTGGTGTATAACTGGGGTTTTTTTTTAACCACTCTATTTTCATTTAAACGAATGAAACAGAATTTGCATAAAACATAAAAAAAATTATCTTTGCATACATAGTTATTACACATAATACGAAAAATACGTAATGTATAATTTATAACTCATAGCGTAGTCTGTCGGGTCTCAAATTTTCAAGTTGGCTTGACGTGGAAATTCGGAGAATGTGATAAGCAGCTGAGATGTGTGTGTGTGACTAAAGCCACCTGCCTGACGAAGTCAGATCGAGGCCCGCGAAATTCATCGCGGCTAAGGGCTAGATTTTTACGCGTCGTTAGTTTTAGCTTTGAGCACCATGCAGGTGACAGTACGATTTGGCTCGGTTCCACCCCAACGTAGAGGGAAAAAACCCTGGGGGTAGCCAGGGTCCTCCCATCTCTCTTCCTCTTCCACCCACCTCATGAGAGGACTTGCGTCTCGACGGCTATTTAGAGTACTCCCATGCCGCGAAGGCACTATACATTTACAAACCTCCATGTCTTCTCCGGGACTCACTCGAAACTAGCACCCCTCTATTGGGAGGGATTTAGCCCTCTCTACAAGACGGATCTCCAGTGACAACAGGATTCGAGCGAGCGGAACTCAAGCCACGAGTTGGTGACCCTAATCACTAGTCTAGCACAGCCACTTTGCCCTCGTGGAGAACAGTACATATTTCTGTTTAACGAACTATATATTATCAAATTTTTTCAATGAGAAAAAGAGAAGGGGGATCGAACAAAGTGCGTTGATAATCATATTGTATCGGAATTTACCCTTCCACACACAAAAATAGTCTCCATGAATGTGTGTCGCCAAGAAAATAGGATCGATTCGCCCGTTAAAATATCATTTAAACTTTAAATACACAAGGACTGTCTATATATGAGATTATATCACTAACATAAGAGTAAAATTGCATAATAATACTTTTTTTCGAGTACAGTGCGTGCGTTTATTTTACTATTTCAATATGTACTGGGTATATATAAAATCTTCAGCATCCTTTTAATATTGTAATTTAAAATGTTATTATACAATTCCTCCCCTATAATATTACATTGTTTTACTACTGGAATTCTATTAAAACTTATAGAGTGTTGGTTATGAACGAGATTAAAACAAATTTAAGCTAAGTAATTGAGCATATTTTATATTTTACAGAAACATTTTCCTATATATATATTAAGAGTATAAAATTTTTATGGAACAAGTAATATTTTCTGAGTAAAGCACTGAATCGAATATAAAATTAAAAATTTGTAAGGTAGGTTTATGTGTTAGTGTAAAACGGAAACACAAATTATTCTTAAATCGGTAAGATGTTTATTCTCGAAAAGGGACATATTTGGAGGATTTTATGGAATATGAAATGGCAAACTCTCTATATAAAAATTTTTCAGCAATACTCTTTACAATAATATCATATAGGTAGTCATAGCTGGAAAGTTCTTTGGCGATCAATTTCTGGCATGTTGTTAACTTTTGGTGATAAATTGTTGAATTGGGTTCAATGCGTACATTCTGTCTGTTTTATCGAACATATGTAACGAAGATCAAATACATTTAAAAAGTGTATAGTTATCCAATAAAAATGAAAAAAATCGGGCTTAATTTTAGAATTTATACATATTTGTTAGTTATTTATGAAGTGAAAAATAAAAGGATTACTTAGTCTGGCAACGAGTTGCATGACGATGTCTTCTCCGTCCATAATCCACCTCACCTCATAGCCCAAATCGTCTCGAAGCACTTCACAATTCAGTTTGTACTAAAAAAAGAATGAAACATTGCTTGAAACTTTGTAAAATATATACTTTTTTGTTTTATTCAGCTGTAAATAAAACAAGGATTTGTGTGAAGAAGAGAAAATATTCGAGTTAAAGTTGTGACGGGGCTTTCATCACGATATCAATTAACTGTCCTCTTGGGATTTCTTTGAGACCAGAATGGCAATGCTTTCCAACAACTCAAGAAGAACATGTATATGTAAAGTAAGAATCACATATTTTTGGGAAGTTTAGCATTCGAGGGGTTTCTAAGTGAAGTCGCTAGGTATGGTTGCTAAGTAGAAAGGTAGTCGGAAGGTGATAGGAGATATTGTCTAGAAGAGGAATCTTAATCCTGGAAATTAGCCTAAAACAGTGCTGGTGAAGATTAACCAAAAGTGGGTCCGAGCCCAACAGAGTAGAGCCGGATTAAAGCCAGATTGATTGATTATTAACGTCGCACTGTTTAGCTACACGAGGGCTTTGGGCGACGGACCACGTAATTTTGAAACATGGTCAAGTGACGTGGACGACACCTGAGCTGGCACCCCCCTCTCCTAACTACCACACCAACGGGAGGACGAGGATTAAAGCCAGAACAGAAGTGATAAAGATCGTAGCTGTTTATCTAGGATATAGCGGTAAGCTTGATAGGTTAAACTTTAAGTATAAAGCCTTTGCTATTGAGATAGTATTTAATCTATTGTTGGATTCCGTGGTTAGTTGTGCTATGGATTGGTAATACATGTTACATCTTCTCGTTCTTGATCATACTCCTTAGATTATTCTTGCTGTTGTATTGTGTTTAAACTAAAATCTTAAACAGATTTTAGTATGAATGACTTGAGTAGTTCGTTCCTCCTCACAGACACAGGTCGCGTGGATAGTGTAGAACAGAAGTCTCCAGGGGCGGGGACATCACAAAGTAAACATGGACTACCCCCCTTTTTTTTAATAATAATTATTCGAAATTTTGTGAGAATGAAATAACTCTTTTATTAGTTTTTTGTGTTTTTCAAATAAACAGTAAGAGTAACTTTTGGTCGTGTATCTCAGAGTTTGAAATTGGTTCCTTGTTCAGCTGAGAGATAAATATCATACAAAAAGAGAACTTTCTGTGTTTTTTATAGTTCTTACTTGTTCGAAGATACTTGAATCAAACTGTTAATGATCTAATTAAAAAATAAAATTATCTTTGTTAATGAAAACATTCTATTTTAGAAGTTATTTTTCGATGTTGTTTCAGTGTGCATCTGATTTCTCATTTTAAATTCAAATATCGTAAAATTTATCTAAAGTTTTTTTTTTATTTATGGAAGTTTTATAAAAATAGATTCACTAATGTTAAATGAATGTTTCAAAGATTTGACGATACAAACTCTCCCGACAATTCTTATTTTGGTGTGCCGTGAACGTACATAAATTTGAAGACAGATTACCAGAGCTTAACATATAATAGTTCTTTTATGAGAGGAGCCACATTAAAAAAAAACACTCGGACGAACTCGCCGAGGAATAATTTGTACGAAAAATTAAAAATATGTTGTTCTATACAGGAGGGTTTCGAACCCCCATGCACGTGTTCTCCACTTCTTATTGGTTGTGTGGGCTTGCGTCGGACAGAAACTGGCAGCCAAAATTCATTGAATATTCAAACAAAATACTAGTAGGATTCATAAGTTCTCGGACTGAGCCTATAAAGGGGAAAATTTTTGCAGTAGACCGACTATAAGAGAGGTGAGCTGACTTTTCCAGGGTAGGGGCTACTTCTAATTTTTTCAAGGTGTTGTGCTCCACTCAATATCAGTGACAAACACAAAAGGGGGAAGGTCCACAAGTTCGGACCCTTCTCCGTAGCCTATGATTTTTTGTCCAATCGATTATAATCCCATGTATATAGCAAGTAAAATTAAATTAAGTATTTGTTATTAATAACTTTTTTCATTAATTAATGCTAATTATTCATTCAATAATTTAATTCTTACTGTTCTGTGTTCCCGACAGTTCACAAAATGAAAAAAAAATGTTAGGCTACGTATTGGGGTAGGACATGAGAATGGTCCAACGTGCCGCGCTCCCTTTGAAAAATGCACGAGTGCGTCTAATGTCGTAGGTGTGTTGAGGTAAGTAAAAGGTCAACAATATTTATTATAACTCTTAATAAAAAATACGGAATATGTACTTACCTATGTAAACAAAATAAAAAAACTCACGTTTTTGAAACCGAGTTTAAAGCAAAATGCAAAATACACACAAACATACTAATAATAGTCACAAATAATATCTAATGATGCATTTATTATCAAACAATTCAAAGTACATTAAACAATAAAATATTTTCATCTAAAGTTAGCTCTCGTAATTACAATCAGTAGAAGACTTAGTCTGCGTACTGTCAACCAATCTTAAATATTTCCGTAGATAATTTCTAACTTCTAATCTTCAAGCAATCACCCTAAATTATCTTGGCAGTCTACCGGTCGATCGCGATCGACGTAATGTCCACTCCGGGACTATAATATCACTTTTGTGCTATTGTATTCTTCCCCTTTTCTAAAAACGCCGTATTTTGTCGGTGGATGTATTGAGTCGTCGGTGATTGAAAAAATTGCGTTTATTGAGTGTTTTTCGTGTATGCTTGAGAAAGCGAGCTACGGAGACTTCCGAAATTTTGAATCAGGTGTAAGGCTTTGGTCCATTATCGCGAACGCAAGCTTTTGAGTGGCATCGACATTTCATAGAAGGTAGGGAAAGTGTCGAAGACGACAAACGTTCTGGAAGTCGGCAGACTTTCCGCACCGTTAAAAACATCGAAAAGGTTTCTGCGGCGGTACGTAAGAACAGACTTCAAACAATAGCAAAATCAGTTGAGATATCCTCTGCCACATATGTCAATGGATACTAACTAAGCACCTTAACATACATAGGGTGTGTTAACATATCGCTCTCCGCATGTTAAATGAAAAATAATCTGCGGATGAAGTTAAGAGTACATCGCAGGCTGAATTAAGGGACATAGCTAAATATGGATTCCAGAAATGTTTCAATGACCTTTACAAGTCATGGCAAAAGTGTGTTGTTACTCAAGGGTCTTATATCGAAGGAGGATGTGTGTTCAGCAATTTATAATTGGTATTATTTTTTAAGTTAAAGATTCAGAGAGTTCGAGGATTTTTGAATCCTACTAGGTATATCTGAAGCAATTATTTATACTCGAATCGTGTCTATTTAAAACTGCTTTGACCTCGAAGCCTTTTATGAAAGAAATACTAATATTGAAATTTTTGTTCTTATGTAATTTTTCTCTTGGGTTTCAAAGGCATGAAATATTAGGTGATTTTATCCCTGTTTGACAAAGATTGCCTTATGAATTAAAAACGATAAATAATATGATGATTGGAGAGTGATCAAGCTTCCTTGTACCTCTTGAAAATAACTAAAGCAAATTTCTTCGAGAAAACTACTTTTTTCATTGCGATACTTAAAATACTTTTGAGCATAAACGCTTAAGGGTGCATGTTTGCAGAACACTCAGCGTGAAGCAATTAATTATTTTTGCTCCTACATCATTTATCTAAAGGTGGATGGGTAATTATACCAGATTAATTTAATCAGTTACACATGTAGACGGTTCAGTATTTTTCCTAGATTTCCTGGATTCAGTATTTCCTTGAATGACAAATTCAGAGGGGTGATAGTAGGCCGCAGGAGGACGACAAATCACCATAGAACAAGGGGTCGCAAACCAGGTTTAGTCAGAATAATTTGTAACAAGAGTTAGAAAGGATGGAATATCGAGTGGAATGGAAAGGGATAATAAGAGGTAGGAAATACATTTGTGGCGGTGTGATATCTATATAAACAAGTACTAAACATCACACGAAGACGATCGTTTTGGCGTGATTGATAAAGTACTCACGTTTGGAATGGAAGGTACCCAGATCGAATCTTCCTTACCTCATTGGTGACCCTGGCCGTACAAAGGAACCACACCCTTCACGCGCAGCAGTAATGGTGCCATCTATCCACCGCAAAAGCAACCAAACCGTCAAACATTGACGCAAATAAGCCGTCACTCCATAAAGTCGTATCACCCAATTTACACAATTCTCAAGCCGTCACGTACAGTGACGCAACTTCTCACATGCTCGCCCCGAATATGGTATCGTTCGTTTGCCTATTCGCCGAATCACTGGCATAGGGGTAATGTGGCTGTGTGATATCTATATAAACAATTACTAAACATCACGCGAAGATGATCGTTTTGGCTTGATCGATAAAGTACTCGCGTTCGGAACGGAAGGTATCCAGATCGAATCTTCCTTCCTTCACATTTATTAGACGTAAAACATGCTTACAATTCGAATAAAGCATCAATGTTGGGCGTCCGAAATGCAGCGGCAAGTGATTGTCAAAGAAATTGTTTGAAGTTGCAGCCGCGTAAGTCAAAGCACAGCCGACATCAAAGGCCGTAGGATTATTGGACTCTTTCCTCAAGTCCACTGTGTAGACGATGTAAGCAGAAACGACGACGATCTGTGCCATGAGATCCTCCACTGTAGTCGCTAGCGTCTTCTACATAAGCGATTTCAGAAGAAGATTGAGGTCCGGGTTGCGTGTAGGCCACCACGTCCAATCCAAATTCTGGAATATGCAGCAAGGGGATGGTTACGCACCATAATCGAAAAATGTCCTAGTGTGCCATCGTACACTATGAACTGAGCTACACGTTCGCAGTGGCCAGTACTCCCTGCAGAAACTCTGGAAGAAGTGAGAAATTTGTATATATGCAGGTTTCTTCAACCCTACCACACGACGCTCCAAATTTCCGCAATCGCTCTGCCACTCCACTCCTTTAGGTTATATACCTCCATATTATCGAGATATTTTCGCCGACTAAACGTGCTCCCCATTTGTTCTACGATGATTTATCGTCCCCATGCTGCCTACTATCACCCCTCTGATTTTGTCGGTCGAGTTCAGCAACACCCTGTATAACACATGTATACAGGAGCACAAATTGTTGTGAAAATATACCTTTAATCATTGAATTTTACTAAATTGCAAACCCACTTTATGTAATACCATGTACGAGGGGTGATCGGAAAAAAATATTTCAAGTCGAATAAAGAAATATTTATTAACAAAATACAGAAAATACAAAAGACAATTAAGAGTCATACTTGTCCATCACTTTTCAACACAATCACCAAATCTGTTTAGGTATTTATTAGAACGCAGAACCAACTTGTTTAACCCGTCTTGGTATAAATCAGGTATCTGCCCATTGAGCTAGGTCTCGACGGATGTTTACACGTAGCACTGTTTGAAGGGAACCCTCTGCCGTATAAATGCTACTTTAACCTCGGAAAGAGGAAATAGTCACTAGGTACCAAATCTGGGCTGTGTGGGGGGTGACTGTCATTGACGAACTTGCCCAGCCGTTTTCTGCCATATTGCGGTTTGCGACATCCTGTTTGCCTAATTGAAAAGAGCGACACCCTTTCACTACATGTTGTCTGTTCATTGCTACTTCACCATTAACTCTTTCTATTTGACTATGAGTGTCGGATCCGGGCACATTATTTGCCCATAAAAATTGAATCACGACCCGCACTTCCGAACGAGACCAATTTTCTTAGCGTCTTTCCATTATAAACGTCCTGAACCGCCTGGTAACTTATACTACCTATCCATACACCAGCTGTATGACAAGTGTTGTGTTGTTGTTTGAAATCCCCTTGGAGCAGGAAAGCCTACACCAAGTCCATTTGACCTTTCCTCATAATAATGTCACACACCAGGTCTTGATTTTCAAACAACTGTCCCAGGGAAATGCCCTAGTAGTCCAGGAGATGAGCAGGAGAAGCCGGGAGAGAGCACAGGCAGGTAATGAAAGACTACTCGTTGCGCAAAGGTCATACTACGCAGGTGACCGCTTCTAAAGCGCACCAAGGCCTGTATGACAAGTTTCGCCATTTATCTTCACTCTGGAGAAGCAAACTTACTCCGCAATAAAAAGTGTAAAAATGCTGCGGCTTGTAACCTTTTTTTTTCGGATCATCCCTCGTATTCCCGTAGATAAGTAGTGAAATTTTGGAACGAAGTAAGAGAGTTGGCTTGTAGATGGATCCGCTAATGCGAAAAAACATAGCTTAAGAGAAAACTTTTTTTTAACATTTGTCAGCCAGGCGCAATTAATTTACTCTTTTAACAACTTTGGTAGTTTGATATTCTCTTCTAGGAAAAAAAAATGTCACATAAACCCTTCGAAATCAGAATCAGCATCCGATTTTCCGAACAATTTGTAAAATCCACATTCACTCATTGGAATGTCTGAATGAATAGGGTTATCATGCAGCATTTTTTTTCTTCCAGGGCTTGAAGCATAAATCAAAATTACGTGTCACGTACAAATTTCTTTTCCCGCTCATTTCCCCCAAAGAGAATGGCGCTGAACGTATGACTAGTACATATATTGTGATAACAAATGAATGAAAAAAATGTATTAGCTTCAGATAACATTATCAGAAGTAAAACTATCGTCATTGGCTCTTTAAACACATCCAGCAACTTGATCAGAAAATGTTTCACCCGCTATTTTTGTCTTCATAGCAACGTGTTAGGAAATAACAAGAAATCTTTTTTTCCCCTAGTCGGCTTGTATAGGGGTGTCGAGTTTCGGATACATTTTTGATGAAAAAAATCACTCTCAGCTTATAAACGATTATATTAGGAAATACACGATAACTCATATCTCTATAAAGGAACTATGCTACATAAACTGCACCACGAAAATTTACTGTGGCTCTAAAGCAGAGTTCGCCCTCCCCCCTCCCCCATTGGGGACATGGTAAATCTACGACGGGGGTGCGAGCATATTGAAAAGTCGAAAACAAAAGAATTAAAAAAATTATTAATTTTCTGAAAGTAAACAAACAAAATATATTCTGACATAATAAAAAATAAAATGCAATTTACACTGATACAATATACTTATAAATGTACCAATGCTGCGCAATGTATTTGAAAATTAATTTAATAACGTTAAGTTAAGAACAAGTTTAATAATTACCAATGACCCTGTGGGATTGTCATATATAAAATTATATACAAAAATTAACGCTTATCTTGATAATTTGTATGGTTTATAATTAATCCCTTAACTGCTGATTACGAGTTATGCAATTCGCTCCCCAATGCCAACCATTTTCCACGTAGGCACGCGTATGTGATGTATTGGGGGCTGGAAGGAATAAAGAAGCAAACATTGTCAAGGTCTTTTTATTGCATTTAAAAGCCTTCGGAATAATTTTATGGATAGCAGAGCACAGAAAATATTGTCCTTCGGAAAGGCGTATATATACGTCCGCGGAAATAAACGCTTTGGCTGAACGAGACGTTTATACACGCCGGTGCCCTTTAAGATGTTAAAGTCCGTATCCCAGTTTTAGCATCATACTATATTATTGAATTTAATACATGATTATTGTATGAGGGGTGCGCAATGAAAATTATGATTAAATATTGGGTCGCGGATATTGAAACGTTGAGAAGAACTGCTCTAAAGAATTTATCACATTTTATTTACAGAATACTTACAAAAAGAAAGCTCCTTTTTTAAAAAAATGTACTTTTCTACATGGCACAAATTTCTTTCTCCGTTTTTAAATCTAATGCTTTATGAAGACCAATTACTCACCTCCAGTTCGATGCCCAGTGTCCTGGGGGAAGGTGGAACCACGAGGTCCTGGGGCAGCCGGACGCTGCCGAAGTCCGCTCTAGCCTCTTCACTCCATACTCCGAACCAATCAAAATCGTAAATGGTGTACTCTGGAGGCAAAGTGATCACTACAGTCTTGCCTATGTATTTGGGTAAGGGAGCATAGCTGGCAAAGAGAAGGAAATGAACAATCAAAGCACGTTCTAGGCTGTCTTAAGATGACTACGTTGGAAGCCGTGATTTTGAAAAAGCGTATAAACGAATATTTTTTTTAATACAATGTAAATTTAATTGAATGTGCACATAAAATTGTTTTAGGAATATTGCATGAAAAATATTACTTAGATGCAATTTTTAAGCAAAAAGGAAGAAAGAATAACATATTTCCTAAATAGGTTCTCATTTAATGAAAAATTCTTCTAAAATAATAATAGTGTACTTTACCTATTTATAGTAGCTAGAACTTCTATATAGGGGTTAAATAATGATTTATGGAAGACTTCACACTATTTTCAGAGTTATTATTAATGGGCTCAATTCATGTGACGTCATAGTCACATGATAATGAACGCCACGTGATTCTAGCCAATCAATTCAAAAAATCATGCGACGTCACGCGCTCCAGTGTTGCCAAGTCTTGCTCTTTGCAGAAACTTTCTCTTAAAAAGAACTTTATGAAAAATGCAATTTATTTAAAAGTATAAACATAAAAAATATGATTTCTTTTTAATTTAAAAAATCTTTTTGAAGAATTTTTTTTTCTAACATTTAAACATATGTACCCAAATATGAAATTTTAGAGATTTTATCTGAGTTTTACAAATAGAATAAGTACAATTAGTTTAATATTTGTTCAATGGAGAACACGTGTTTGTCTTAATCATGTGACGTCATGAATTGAGCCTATTGAAAACATAACCGGTGTTTTTGTTAAAATTTCTCTATTCTGTTTTACTATATATTTCACTAAAACTAAACAGAAAAATAACCAACACTTGTAAGGTAAATCGTTTGGACCAACTCACCTTCCATCTTCATCTGCTAACTGCAGCCCTCTTGGGTGTTGCCGAGAGCCCCTTGAAACCCACCAAAAAGAGGCTAAAAAGTTATAAATCGAAGAATGTAATGAATAAGGCGAAAAAAACACTTTTAAATATATTTCTTATATAGATTTTTTTCATTTACACTCCTTCAATAGTGTCTCTATTTAATAATAACTGTCATAAGTAATTTATGTTTTATATGAATAAATGAGTAAAGGTATAGAAAATATATATATTATACAGTAAGATATTATCTTCACATAACATGTTTGCTATTTCTGTAATATTATAAATGACCATGGACTATTTTTTTTAAAAAAAAGAGCTTATTCTGGCTGCCTTCGCTTAACGTTAAACAGATTGACCCTGTTTTGGCAAGCAAATTCATATAAAAAGTATTCTGGCATTACTATTATTTCCTGGCTTCGCTCTCCTATAGACTGATTGCTATATCGTAGGGCCTGGATTTAAATCCCGGATAAGGCATGGGTATTTGTAAATGTAGTGCCTTCGTGGCATGGGTGGTACTATAAATAGCCGTCGAGCCGCAAGGCCGCAAGTGTAGAAGGAGGAAGAGAGGTGGGAGGCCCCTGACCCACCCCCAGAGTATTTTCCCTCAAAACTGTCGGGAGACCGAGCCAAATCGTTCTGTAACCTGCATAGTGCTCACAGCTAAGGCTAACGACAGATATAAAAATCTAGTCCTAAGCCGCGATGAATTCAGTGGACCTAGATCTGATGTTACTGTCGATGAGGTGCATAAGCAACAACAATTTTTCTTCTTATAACGTAATGCTAAATGAGCTAACTTATTACATATTAAAATAAAATATTAATCATATATGGATTATTTTGAAATTTTATAAACATATTTATAAACTATAATGTTGCAAATACTCATGACAATTGAGAAATTTTCCTGTTTAAAAATGTGCTTCACGTTTAGTTAAAGTTCTCTTACATTTGACGAATAATACCTTAAATGGTCTGTTATCAGTTTTTTCTAAGTGTAATTAATGTTTTATTTTTTTAAAAAACACACATTGTATTTAAAAAAAATTGAGAAATTTAAAATTTTTAAAATTCATATGTACTTTTTAACTCGTAAACATTTTTCTAAATAACTTTTTTTAACAAAATACTTTTGTATTAAATTTATGCTTTTGAGAAAGTGGGATTTAAAGTAAAAAATTACCATCAACTAATGCATACTAGCACTCTAATTTGGATTTCTAAAATACTTCTAACTTAATTAGAGCAAAAATTTATCTTGCAGTAAAACCATCTAGTATTTTTTATCCCCATAAAAACTGAAAAATCTATTTTTGACCGTTTTTCTTTAAGGTACACGGTACCTTTTTTCAAAAAAATTTTTTGGAGACAGTAAAAATATATAATTGATGTTTTATATTTAGATCATATTATTAAGTGATCCTCTTAAAGTAGGACAATACATAAATCAAAAATGGTTGCTCCATTTGTAAATTCGAAAATAAAACAAATACTATTAATAGAAATATATTTATACGGAACTCGAATGTGGACGTGTTTATTCTTGAATCTATTTCATCAATTTTTAAACGTCACTTCAGAGGCAAAAGTGCAAAAATTTCATCGCAAAGCTGACTCAAATATCTGACATGTGACATAACATTTGATTCCAGTTAAATTTGACAATTCTGCTGGTATACATAAACATTCCATCATTTCTGATCACGATGTTTAGGGAGGAAAAATATTTTATGCTTGATTTGCTTTGGAAAATATTTTGACTTTCCCACGTAGTAAAAATTTATCCCTACAGTTACGCGTCTTTTTCCATGAACTTGTATATTTGATTACATTTTTAACCAAAAGTAAAGGGATTTTTTGTCCTTTGAATGCGTTTTAAGAACTCCTTAATCGTCTAATAGATATTAGTAAATAAAGTATTGAATATTTTTTTGTTATTTATTATTATTTCAGGAACAATTTAATTATAATACTTGTAATACTGTCATATTTTACGAAATATGCATTGGCTCTTTCTGGGATCAAATGTTTGAAAGACAAAGATGTAATTTTGTAGCATAGTTTGTTTCAATGGCAGATCGTGCTGTTTTGAGAGCTGTGTTGTGACGTATTGGAAAAATGGATGAGTAGCGTGAGACTTGAGGAATTGAATTATTAATTGTTATTGCGGCTACAGCTATTAATTACAATATTTACAGTTAGATACAAGTTAATCAAACTACTTAGTATTTTAATACCACAGGATATTTTATTGGTTATAAAGAAGGACGAAACGCAACGTCTCTTTTCGAGTCTTCCAAGTGTGGTCTACCCTTTCCACTCTCTTCGGGTAGGGTGGTCCCTTCTTACACCCCGAATTTCCCTATACTATTCTATAAACTATTGATTGAATTTTCAAGTGGAAAATAAGCAATTTGTGACACACAAACAAGTCCACTGTTTTATAAACTGATGATAAACAGTAAAACTATTTCGAAAAATTCATTTGATATTAAGGATTGATTAACTAGAAGTAAATGAAGAAAAACGCATGCACAGAATATAAAATGCTTTTGAGATTCATCAACAAGTAATAAAAATAATAATCAATACACAAATAATCACGTTTAAATTTTTGTGACAGAAAAATGTGTAAGTATTTACACTGCTTTGTCCTGTTTCGCTGTTTCGGATGCACAAAAAACATATCACATTTATTATTTTAACGAGTAAGTAATTGTTACTTTATAAAACAATAGTTGAATGATATAATCCAATTATTTTATTTACTCAAAAATGTGGCGGGGTCAACTACTTTATGAAATAACGCGTTTCACTCTTTATATATATATAAAGTATATTCAGTCAAAACAGTAAGAAATATTAGCTACAGTTGTACAAGAGCAAACTCTTGGCCTTAGTGACCAAGATTGCAGATTTAGAGATGTTTTCTGACGAGTCAACCTTCACCTGTAATTTGCCTTTACACTTGGCCATATGGAAAA
>BMAV01008449.1:61311-86256 GCA_019973955.1 Trichonephila inaurata madagascariensis | reverse complement strand
GTCAACCTTCACCTGTAATTTGCCTTTACACTTGGCCATATGGAAAAGAAGAAATATTAAGGAAATGTAATTATTACCAAAATTAAATACACACTATTAATGTATAACAATAAAATTTAATAGACTACTTACTAGTATAGAGTTAAATATATATATATATATATATACAGATGGCATCTTTATAAATATACAAGATATGCAAATACACACGCACAGTCGGCATAGCGGATGAAAAGTAATTTCTCACGGTATCTATTCAATTTTCGGGACAATAATAGAATACGATTCTATCTTCAAAGCCAAAACACTGAATTCTGATGGTATATATCAAACAAATATGAAGATTCCATGAAATAAACATTTAACATTTATGCTTGTTATTGTGTCAGGTTAATTGTGTCTTGTTATTGTGTATGGAACAATTCAAAAGAAACCTTCTGTAGTTTCAAAATTCTTTACTTTAAAAAATTAAGAGCTTCGTGCCGGGAATAGTGCATACAAATAAAGTACAAATGTTTATTTTGCATGTGTTGAAAAATATCTTCTTTTTGTCGCACGTGTGCAAAAGGCGTCAAGTACTAAGCATGTTTTAAACAACGCATTCTTGTCATTGATAACAGTCTGCAGAAAGTGTCAAGTGGAATATATATTTAAATGATGTGTACATCTGGCACAAAGACGTGATTCCGATTTTTGCTAGTTTCCACCAAAATATTCACGTTAAACGTGCGAAAAAACACAACACGCAGATCCATTTTGGGTGAAGGAATCTCTTTCCCCTACTTTTAACACTTGGAAAGTTTTTAGGACATATTTGGCTTATTGCAAAGATGTAGCGTCGCCTTTATTGGTAACCCCAAGAAAATATTTAAAAGAGGACATTTTTTATTTATTGTAAAGCAAGTGCGTTCAAAATTTTTGTCCCAGTTCAGAAAAAGAAAACCCTATGTTGGTTATATTTTAAAGATTTTAAGGCGTATCATTATATTAAACAAGATATTTAAAAAAACAATTGCATATGCATTTAAGTTCAAGACAGTACCCCGAATGACAACACTAAGATATTTTTTACCACATATATACCTATTGTATCCTATTACTTCTGATGTGATGTATATTCTCTCTATTCTCCTTACTTCTCGAATGTTAGATTCCCAGTTTTTTTATTTTTTAATCTTATATTTAGTTTAGACATGCTGGCATTTCTCAAATCATGCATTCCTCTATAATATACATGTGGCTTACAGTTGAAATTAATTAAATACTCCATATCGAATATCCCTCGGGGAATTTACAGTAGGCCGCATGCCTTAGGTTCTCTTTGTTCAACTGGGGGTGTAAACAAAACATTTCAAAGCACTCTCTACAATTTAGCTATAGCACATCTTCCATTTTACGTGAAGTAGGACCATTCGAGCACAAGATATAAATAATAATAGTACACAAAGAAAAAAAACTGTATTATATTAGGGTTAAAAGGTTGCCGAAACACTTGCAGTATTTACAATAGAGAAAATATGCCTTTTTCATATGGTGTACAATAATTACACTCCCACATGTTGAGAATCATGTTCAATTTTAATAACCTAATTGATTAAAAATGGTGTTGAAGAATTAAGAGCTGATTTATATTACCTATTTTACTTGCTTCCTGCTAGAACGGAACAGTGGTACAAAAGAACAGAATGCAATACTAAAGCGCATGCAATTCTTTCCTATTTAAAATTCAGATTTAATACCCATAAACTAAAGAACTATTGCCACTTCGCTTCCTGTTTTTTTTAAGGTATCCGAACACGTTGAATCTGACTAAATTCAGTCACAACAGATATTTTTGTTTTTTATTTTATTGAATATATAGAGAGCTATCTTTTGGCTTTACTAAACATACTTAGTTTCGATTCTACGCTACCTAGAGGCCAAGCTACAATAAATTTTATTAAGTTAGAAAAGCCAGAAGTGGGTCTTGGGTCTACCAGAATTAGGTATTTAAATTGTGTTCAAAATCTATCGTGGTGAGTCTGATAACTCAAAATATTACAGAAATTTTTCAACTTGATATTTATGCTATTTTCTTGAGAATGTACTAATATATTTCTTATTATATGAATACTTTTTGAGTTAGGGCCTGTTATTTAAATAATGGTCTCATGAAGAATGTGACTTTTCTTAAAATGTTTACTCAATCAGCTCTAAAATTTTCAAATTTTAATAAAACATTAAAATTTTAGTACATTCTCTAGATAAATGTATCTAATTTGTTTGGATAACACTTTTACTAATATAAGTTTATTACTTTTTTTCTCTAATTGCTTTGAAGTTTTACAACAATATTGCTAAAATTTAACTTATAATTGTGATTTTTGTGAAATTTAGGCAATTTTTATTTTAAATATTGTTGGTTAAAAATTAGTATTTATTGCTATTGAGTCCTATAAAAAAGCTTTTGTAATGTTTAAATATGTTATTTTGTCAAAAAGTACTCCGAACGTGTTCGGATGCCTTAAATATAAAACTTAGAAATTAAATTTTTATTTCTGCACTCTTTGACAAGTTTGTACATTTGAAAAGTAGGCACTGTTCTGTTAGCCGAGCACAGATCAAATGCTGATATCGCCCCCCCCCCACTCCAGACCAATTTTCCCCAATGGTAATCATCTCACATCATTCTTTTTTCCTTCTTTGTCTTTTTAGGTGGTAACACTATAATTATTAACAAAAAGAGAAAGAACCTTTTATTTGAGTATAAGTTGTGCATCACCGCCAAAATTGTCAGTTTGGCGAGAATTTCCCCCGGGAAGACGTTAAGTACCAGGGTTTGTTTCAAATCTCAATAGCTTGAAAAAAACACTTTTTTGTATATGTATGTTCTTACGTAACTAACTCTTACCTGGTCCTTGTCCGTCATAAGTGAAGTCTGGCACCAACAACGTCTGTGTGTCAACCACGAGTACGGGCCCTGAAGACACCCCATGTTCGAGAGTTTGAATCTTCCCAATTTCCATGGGACGAGGGATGACCAAGTCGCTAGGGATGAACACGTCGCCGAAGTTGGCCTGGAAAAAACCGACGAGAATTGTCATAACCATAACAATGTATTGATCAATAAGGTTTCAGACTTTCATACGCGTGAGTCACAGTAGAATGACAAATAATTTTACTGATGGTACTTTTTACTAAACTGAAAGAATTTCTATTCAGTTATCAATAATATGACTAAAATTCCAATAAAAATTCGCATTCGAATTACTCTTAACATTTTACTTTTTCAGCAAACACGCTACACATAAAAAACACAAAAACAAACACAGCACTTGTCTAAAACAAACACAGCAGCTTTGATTTACGAATACCATTTCAAAACAAGAAAAATAAAGCAGTTTTGTATTCCAATATTTTTATCGTATTTATGAATGTATTTTATTTCCTAAATATGCTACAAACTTTATTTGTATTGACCTAGATTCAATAAATATACATTTCAAATATTCATATTTTTAATCATTTTTTTTATATTTAGAGAAAGTTTTCAAAAAGTTTTAAATTTACAATTTATTTATATTTATATATATATATATATATATTCATTATTTTTAAATAATTTAAATACATTTTTCTATTTGTTTAGCGTTTTACAAGAAGTCGATGCTTACAAAATTTACTTTTCGTATCACAGTTTATTAAAAAAATTACAAAATATTTTTTAAGGGAAGTATTATTTTGATAATCTTTGCATTCACTTCATAACAATTTAAAATTTTTAGAGGCATTTTGTGTTATTTCTATCCAAGGATATAAAAAATTCATACAATTTCTTTTTACAAAATTACCATCTTACTTTTGAGTATGTATTGCATAAAATGTCTTTAGGCAATCTTATCGTTCTTTTTGTATGTACACCGTTTTGTAAAAATTGCATTCAGAAGAATGGTAAGCGCGAGAGAAATTAGGAGGGACGTTGTGCGAGGAAAAGAAGAAAAGTTTTACTTATTGTTCCCAGAATTAAATATAAGTAAGACTCAAAGCAATTTTCTCCGCTCTGATAATCATCAAACACTGCACTTTTCATCTTGCTCACTTACATCCCTTGTAACCTCTAATCGCTATATAGAACTACGCGAACACGAAATCTTACCTAAAATAAAGTTTTGGCGCCTATTTTTTCTCGCGCATCAAAATTAGCTACATTACAGGATTTAATAGGCTAAGAAACTGGCTCAAAGAGAAATTCTTTTTGAATTTAGTTGCCTAAAGCGCAGCAACATGTGCAACTGTGGACCAACAAATTCGTGGTTCAAATTAAATATCAAAGCCACGATCAACAGCTATACCCGAAGATTTTTTCTCAGAAAATGAACGTTACAGGGCAGCACACAGTCTCATATGCTCCCTATAGACAGTCTAAAGCCCCGTTTACGTGAATAAAAATTGCTGGCAGTATACCGACATTAATCCTCTCTAGATCCGTCTATATGACGACCTGGCATTTTACCGGTTTGAAAAGAGCAGAGTAAATAGGGAGCAAATCGAGTCCGTTTTCTAGTGAGTGAATATTAACGTCGCACTGTTCAGCTACTCGAGAGCTTTTAGTGACGGACCTCATAATTTTAACCATGGTCAAGGGAGGAGGACGACACCTCTGAGCTGGCATTTCCCTCTCCTAACTAACACATCACACCAACGGGAGGACGTTTGAGCTCTCGACAGATTTCACACGGGAATATATTTTCAAATTTTCCCGTGATGCATTGCGACCGAGATTCATTTATTCAAAGATGGCTGCTGTTGTAGATTCTGTGCCTTGGACGAAAGAAGAAATTAAGCCCTAATAAAAAGATTTTTCTGATATTTTATCTGATCATCGATCGCAAAAAATAAACAAGCAACTATGAGAAACAACGCGGGTTCTAAATAAGGCAATAGCGAAGATTCTGGACGATCATCGCAATCGACATTCTGGTTTTATTCCCATTGTTAAACTGTGTAGTCACGTGATTTTATCAACCAGCCACCAGATTCTCATGTCAACGGGCTGAAAAAATACAGGTAAAGAAACAGGTTTTTATCCCTCACCACATTTTGCCTGCTATTTGCGGGCTTGCATGTAAACGGGACGCTCTCTCCGAGCCACAATATTCAGCAGACTGGCAATCAAAGGAGGGAACACCCCATCACTCGATCATTCTTTTAACTCCGATTCAGGTTAGAAAACTTTGGCTGGGCTCAATTCTCTCGGTTAAATTTAACCACGCTTGCTCAATCACGGGATCAATTTTAAGCAATGAGATTACAAACTCGTAGTTGAGTAACCGTAGTTAAGAAAATAGGGGTGAAGTGAAGTTTTAACCAATGGGGGGGGGGGTTACCTACATTTAATAGGTAAGTTATTTAACTCCAGGGTCCCATAGCCTTGTACAGTAAATGAATAAGGTGGTAAATTGCTTCTACTGACAGAACCAGGTACGGCGCATGCATCAAATATACCTACCATCTCAAGTACAGCCTGCTGACGACATCAAAAGAAATCGTTTTAAATACTGTTTAGGGAATGCATAACAATTGTAAAAGAAAAGCCTTTCTGAATATCAGAAAGCTATTGCTATTTAAACGATTTTTTTCATCTGAGTGGGGGTTTGTAGTGCTTAACCATCATGTGGGTGATTCAAATCACGCATCGATGCCAATGTCAGTAGTTTGAAGCCGAAGAAGATTTTGAATCAACTAAATTTTCAATCCAAGATGATTAAAAACTGAAAAAAAGAACACTTTTCTCCGTTTCAAATGCATACGAAGGTAATAAATTCAAGCCTATTATTAAACACAAGTTACTATTAGAATTCGATTACAAATGAAATAAAAATAATCTGTTTCTCAGCATTGAGAATGGATCAGTTTAGGCTCATTCGACCCCAAGGTAGCACCGAAAAATGCAGATGTCTTTACGCGGCAGATGTATTTACTTAGAATTTCTCCTTGCTGCTTCAATTTTGTTTGTGTGAACGTTTTAAAATTTACTCTTCATTGTAAAAGATAAAAAAGAAAACATCATGCATGAGTATTAATTATCAGACACATATGTATTATTTATTCCAGGGATGGCGAACCAATGGCCCGTGTGTCATTGATGGCACGTAACACAATATTTTATAAGCATTCCACTGATCAAAACGGATTGCATTTTAATTCAAAATAACAAAATTCAACATGAAGGATTAAAAACAAACGCGAGTGATCGGTTGCAGTTTTCAGCGAGATTTTCTCAGTTCAAAGAATTATCGGAAAACGCTCAAGTTTTTTATGTAATCTGATGTGACTTAATTTAATAAACTGAGCTTGTCCCAATTCGATTGATTGGAAATCGAAAAATTTGAAATACAACTGTTTAATTTTCTGTCTAGTACAATATGGATTCAAAAATTTGTTGAAAAAAGGAAAAAGTTGGAATTGATTGAAACACACACACAGAAATATTAACAAGCAATATAAATAAAAATGCGAATAATGAAATTTTGGAAATATGGAATTCAATTCCAGACACATTTAACTATTTGAACTAGCTGGTCCATGCTGTTTTAACCAATCTTTTCATCTACCTATGCCTTCGAGTCATTATTTTTAAATATGAATTAAATTAAAGACTCGCTTAAAAACTTTTTGGCAGCATGCATTCTGCTAAAAGTAACATCTTGCAATCCTAATATAAGTTATTTTTCATCTAATCTACAACAGCAGAAATCACACTAATGTTACTTTAATTTGATTTACAACTATACAGTGCAAAAGGTATTTTTTCGTAGTAAATAAAGAGTTTTGAGTTGTTAGTATTTAGTTTTATTATATTTTCCCAATAATCACAAGTCAAATTTATTTGACGGCACATCTAAATCTGATTAAAATATTTCTTCAAAAAAAAATGGCACGTTGATCCATATAGGTTCGCCACCCCTGATGTATACATGTATGAATGTAAAAAATACATGCTTATATGTATAGTTATGTTTAAAAATTTTACTCTAAAAACGTGAGGAAATTGTTTTTCTCTTTTCTTAGGCTGAAAATGTAATGCAAAATTTAATATAAAATTTATTTTAATGTTTTAGTTATAAGACACGTTTTTCAATCTTTCAACAAAATAGGGTCCCTGATGTGCAGATTGATAAAAAAAAGAAACTTTAGATTATTTCGAAGCTGTCGAAGTCAGCTTCGGCAACCTCAATAGCTTTATCAGAGATCAAATCTTCTGGTTCTCTTCAGTGCTTATATACGAATAGAAACTTAAACAAACGTTATCTTAAGTTTTAAATTTCAAGATCTCATTTCAAAAAACCTAAAAAACAGTGGCAGCTTATATTTTTATTTAAGCCGCACACTTCTTCCACACACAGCCGAACTTCCACACCACGCCAGATGGAAGATTTCTAGACTCGACAGATTTAACGAGCATCAGTTCCTGTACATGGCGGGTCTTCATTGACTCTGGGACTCGAATCCGTAATTTGACAGAGCTGTTCGCGACTAGGATCCTCGCCTACCAAGGTCACAAAAAAATATCATTGAAGTTTCCTGAAACGATTTCAGGTTTGATATTAACACGTAATAAAGTTTATTCGTACTAAATTAGTTGAAATTTCAACACCACTTTGAAGCCCAAGTCTGTTTTTAAAAGTTGAGGACCTAAATAGTTTACGGAGCATGAGTGAGTGAGTGAATATTAACGTCACACTGTTCAGCTACACGAGGGCTTTTGGCGATGGACCACGTCCTTTTGAACCATGGTCAAGTGACGTGGACGACACCTGAGCTGGCACCACCCCCTCTCCTAACTACCACATCAACGGGAGGACGTTTGAGCTCTCGACAGAATTAACGTGCATCGCTGCCCTACACGGCGGGTCTTTAGTGGTACTGGGCTCAAACTCGTGACAAGGTCAGCCAGGATCCGATACCTTGACCCCTTGGCTACCGCGGCCACATAGTTTATGTCGTAACTTTTATGTAAATTCGTGTAACTCTAAAAAAGTACTCATATATGCTGTAACGAAAACGATATGTAACTTTAATTCGTATAACGATTAAACACTTTAAGAGACATTCAATGAATACATAAGTATAAATTTTGATTCGAAATTAATTTTAAATTGTTTTAAATTAAAGCACAGTAAGAAGGAAATCAAATATACATTGTATGCGAAAGAACGATTTGAATCGAACTGAAAAGTTTGTTCTAAAACAAGCTGCTCTCTGTGCATAAGAGATATTTCTATTTGAAAACATGTTTTTAATTTGCATTATATATATATATTTAAATTTTGCGGATATATGTAAAAGTTTGAGATAAAGAGCACCTCTTTTGTTTTTGATTTTTTAAAAATAGATCAAATATAATCTACTGTTCTGGTTTCATTTTTAATAATATAAATAAAGGTCGCGTAATGAAAATTACTGTTTTTCATACATCTATTTTCCAAATTATTTCTTTTATCTAATGCACTCTTTCTAGTAATGACGTAGATATGAATCAGTGATTGGCATCAATGACTGGCACTTCAGTGCGAATCAATTGATCGAATAATTGCTACTAATCGTCTTTCAACCGGTTAAAGTTAGAAAATTTAAACAATTTCTACGACAGAAAATTTTAAGTGTGCCAATAGAAATAGTAAACATTCAATGATCGTATTTCTATCAGATGATTTTTTTAAATGATTTTTTTTTTTCGTGTTATACTTGAAACAACTGAGAAAATGATAAAAGACGGGAAATTGTGTTCTTTTTTCCCGCGTCAGTTTCAACGCCTTCGATAATTAGTAAGAATTATCGATTCAATTTAATGAATTAATTATCACTTCGAGATAATGAAATAGAAGTAGCTCAGTGCCAGCAGTGTGAAGTTTAGAATGAGCAGATGAGCGGCAACCTAAAATTAGGTAGTCTTGACCCAGACCTCGCTCTCGGAATTCACGAGGTTGCTGACCTATATCTTATTTGTTTGGAAATCTCATTTTGCCAAGAGCTTCTTTGTCCTCCCAAGACTTGTCATTACTGCAAAAATTGGATTTCTGAAGGAATGTTGCTTTTTTTCCCTGCCTTTCAACGGGACGGAAAGCATTTGAAAAACTAGATTTTTTTTTAATTGTTGGGTGGACATAGAAAGAAAAAAATAACTATTAACTGATAGAATAAATCCGGATACGGTTGTTGCTTCAATTGACCTAAACTTCCTTTAATAGATGTCTTATGTGATTAAGTATGTTTTATGGCCAATAAGGCTTATGTAAAAACTACGTCTTTAAAGCAGTGCTTCTCAAAGTTTCAATATTCGCGACCCAATATTTAATCTTAATTTTCATCGCGTCCCCCTCATCATACAATAACAATGTATTGAATTAAATAATATTATACTTTGATGCTAGAACTGTCATACTACTTTAACCTCTTAAGTGCCACCAGCGTATATAAACACCTCGCTCAGCCAAAACGTTAATTTCCCCGGACGTATTTATAAGTCTTTCCGAAGTACGATCTTTTTTTTGTGCAGTGTTATTGATAAAATTATTCCGAACGCTTTGGAATACAATAAAAGAACCTGGACAATGTTCGCGAAGGATTTACTTATTTCAGATAATTTGCTTCTTTATTCCTTCCCACCCCCCAATACATCACATACGCATGTCTACGTGGAAAACGGTTGGAATTGCGAAGCGAATCGCAAAACTTTTAATCGGCCATTAAGGGATTAATTATAAAGCATACAAACTAGCAAGATAAGTGATAATTTTTTGTATAGAATTTTATATACAACAATCCCATGGGGCCACTGGTAAGTATTAAACTTGTTCTTATCTTAATATTGTTAAATTAATTATCAAATACATTGAGTAGCACTGGTACATTTATACGTGTAACATATCAGTGTAAATGTGCATTTTATTTTTTATTATGTCAGAATGTATTTTGCTTGTATTCTTTCAGTAAATTAACAATTTTTTTTTCCTCTTTTCAATTTTCTTTCCCCCCTCGTAGTGTTGTCCCTTCTCCCAAGGGGGTTGCACCCCACAATTTGAGAAACGCTGCTTTAAAAATAATAAGGATCTTTTATTTAGGTGTATTACACCTGTACTAGAATCATTCAAGTCAGTACCAAAAATAAGAGTATTTTTAAAAAAATCTTTTAGAATACACTCATATATAAAGCCAGCTCAGATGTTGTCCTTTTATTTGCTTGACCAATGTTCAAAAAGACGAGATTCGTCGCCAATAGCACTCGTGCAGCTTTACAGTGCGACTTTAGTATTACTCTCCCTCGCACATTGGAAATAAATAACATTCGGGGAACTTCAAGAATGTTTAAAAGTAAATGGGTGTCAGATGTAAAATTTCAAGCTAAGCTACTCACTGAGGCACCACAGGTAAAGTAATTTTTAAGGTATTGTGTGTTGTTGAGTTATTAATTTAATGGACTCTACTCAAAATTATTATTTAAAAAAACTCTAAATTTTATTACTGCGACTTCCGATATGAAGTCTTTCGAACGATATTTTTACAAGTATTAGAGTTGATACAAAACCCATTGCTGCGGAAACCCTATGCGTTGCCATTATTTATTTACAGTTCTAAAATTTGTCAAGATGTGGCGCCAACATGCTCAAGTTTACATGGGCATTAACACCGCCCGACCTTGAAATCTTCTGGATTTCAAGTGATAACTAATTTTTCCAACACAATCATAATAAATTCTATTAATACAGTAATAAACACAATAGAAATGCTAATAAAACATACAGATACAAATACATTATATACAATAATTTTGACGCATAGACATTTCAAACAATAAAATATAAAATAAAGCATACATTTCAAGTACTGGGGATTAGTAAAAGACATATATTAGCTGCGTTTAAAAATACCTCGAGCGGTTCTTACCATAACAACTCAAACCTTTCCATCTTTCCCTGTTACTACATCTTGGATTCTACCCATTGGTCATGTACAACTAGGAAGATTTTCTTCCTTTAATAGAGAACAAGGCTATTTTTTGTATATTATTGTTTTCAAATTTCCATTTTCCACGTTGTTGAAGATTGTTTAAATAATGCCTTGACAACTTTTTCCAAATAATTTGATTAATTTTTTGAACTTGCTGCCATCTATAGAAAGTCGATTATCTGGAATGTCAATTATTTTAGATTCAGGAATGGAATTAATTGAACGACCGATTAAAAAATGTCCAGGTGTTAAAGAGCTAAAATCGTTGGAATCACAAGATAAGGGATTTAGTGGTTGACTATTTAATATATCTTCAACTTGGTTAACAACTGTTAAGAATTCAATAGTTAAATTAAAATTACCTATTGTCCTTTTCAAGTGATATTTAAACGATTTTTTACGCCTGCCTCCCACAGAATCTACCAAAATTCGGAGATCTAGGAGGCAAAAATTCCCAGGAGATTGAATATGAAATCAAATAAGATGGCAAATTACCCGGAGAGTTTCCACAAGTTTGTATAACTGTTTTAATTCTGAATGAGCACCAACAAAATTAGTGCCATTATTAGAAAATATTATGCTGGGAATACCTCGACGAGCAAAAAAATCTTTTTAATGTTGCAATTAAGGCATCAGGAGTTAAGTCGCATAAGATTTCTAAGTGAACAGCTCGGGTTGAGGAGCAAACGAAAATTGCTACATAAATTTTGTTTAAAGCTCCCTTACGTTGATTTTTATATTTAATATAAAAAAGGACCGCAAAGATCGATTCCAGTATTTGTAAAGGGGAGAGTTACTGTAACTCTTTCTTTGGGCAATGATGCCATTAATTGCTCTTCCATTTTTGGTTTGGCTTTAAAGCATTTAATACATTGATGATCTATTCTCCTAGCATTATTTCTCCCATTTAACGGCCAATATTTTTCCCAAACAAGATGAAGTAACACTTGAGGACCTACATGCAAATTATTTAGATGGAAATGTCCCATTATAATACTGTCTTGCCTAACTGCATCCCGATTGGCCAATCTAGACCCCGCCCACACTCTAAGACGTATTTTCGGGAGTTTTCCTCAATTTTTAATTTAATTTTATTATTTTGTAATTTAAATTTTAAATTCCAAGCGTAACTCTTACTATTCAAGCAATATTTTTTTTGCAAAATTCGTACTAAAGGGTAAGTAGTTATGAGAGTCACACACACTTCAAAAGTCAATACTCGAATTATGTGTGGTAGGGCTAAATACTAATTACAAATTATTAGGGAGTATATTCTACGTATAAATACAAATAAATCAACATATTATTTTCCATCAATATTACTGTTCTTTATTCTAATAAGAAGGATTTTTTTAATTAATAAAAGACAAAGATAAAATAACTTAAAAGTGAATAAATAGCCTTATAGAAAAAAATTAATTATTTTACTAATTTTAAAATAAAGTTTTATTCCGCAGTCCCACTATTGAGATATTAAAAAAATTCTTACTCTGCATATTATTTAAAATTTTTAAAGTATTGTATTTTTTAATGTAACTTACAATTATTTATGTAAAAAAACAACATTACTCAATTTCAGTGGAGAATTTGCATTCGTATCTTTTTTCAGCGAGGATACAGTTCCGAGGACGATTTATAGTTTTATGATAGCGAGGAGACGTTGTTTCTGTGAGTCGTAGGATTCAGTCCTGGTGACATTTAAGACATCGCAACCTAGTGGTTATGATTTACAGCGTCTGCGTAATTAATAGAGTCGATTCAAAACGAAACGAAACATGATGCGGTATTCCGCATAAATTGAATGGAAATTTCGCCGCTCATACGTGTCCGTCATAGCCGAGTGGTCATGATCACGGACTCGTTACCGGAGTGTCACGGGTTCGAGTCTTGGTGTAGAGAGGGTCGATGTACGGTAAATCTGTCGAAGCTCAATGTCCTCTCGTTGGTGAGGAAGTTAGGAGAGTGGATACCAGCTCAGTTGTAGACCATGATTCGAAATTACAAAGTCATTCACTTTGTGCAGCTTTATAGAGCGACATTAATGTTTTTACAGTCGAACCTCTATATATTGCGAATTTTTCTATAGAGCGAACTTTTTCCTGGAACCTTGAACGTTTCATGATTTTCTTCGTAAAATCACCTCTCTATGGCGAAGTGCATTTTCCATATAACGAACTTTTTCTTTTGTGATTCAATTTTTTTCTCCCCTTTTTTAAAGAATTTCTCGACATTTCAAATTGTTTCCTCTTTAATACATTTTATGGGAGTCATAAATCTTGAACTGGTTTTATTAGATCTTAACTCGCCGAGAGCAATAGAGTTCAGAACGTTTCATCCAAGAAGTGCAACTTTCAAACCCCATTGCCCAGTTCACTAGAAAAATCTTCGATATCCTCTTTCACCCTCAGTGGAGTTGTCCCGTGTCCCCTTTATAAAATAATGTATGTATAATATCACTTGTATGCTTCACATTATAAGATGTCCTTAAAATTCATTAACTTAAGTATAAAATTATTTTCATAATATTGAAAATACACAGTGAATTTTTCGACATTCTTTTTTCTTGTTTTCGTTGCAGTTTTTCTTTCTTTCTTAATGGGTAAGATATATAAAGAAAACATATATTAATTCAAAAAATGGTGTGAATAATTACTTTTTGAATATATAGTGTTTATGAATTTAAAATTTATTTTATGTGGTTTATATAAAGTATATTAAAAGATAAACCTCTATATAACGAACTTTTTTCCGGGATTTAGTGACTTCGTTATATACAGGTCCAACTGTATATATATATAAATATATCTCGCCATTGAAGACATATTGTGCATTGGGATTCATGCACGTTAATTATTGAGACAAGCGTCCTGGCGTTGGCATTGTGGGGTAGTTTGGAGAGTGGTGAGCCAGCTCAAGTGTCGTCCTTGTCACTTGACAGAGGTTTAAAATGACGATATCAGTCTTTGTTTTGCTTCTGAGTGGGTCATTAATAAACAGTCCATCAACTAAATAGAATAACTTCACTGCAAAATTTCTGTGTCAGTAGAAACTAGCACAATACCCGTGGAGTTAAAATTCAAATATTATAAAAAGTGATAAATTTAAGCATTATTTAATTCTTACTATTAGCTCACATTCTCTATTTATTTATCTTGGTGGAATTTTCAATCGTTAATAAAATAAACTTTAAAGCGCTCTATTGAGCTGAAATTTTATTTACATGATTATTTTGGATGACAATACAGTCATTTAATTATATTTAATACAAATTAATTGATTAAAACTAATTATTTAAAGAATTAAAGATGCAGACACGTTGGCATCATTTTGGGCGACTTAGCGACCCTTTGGGCAACTTGTGTGTCAAAACTTAAAAAGGTTTTTTTTTTTCTCGCGTTTTAAAGTATTCAGTTGAATTGAAATTTTATAGACACGATTGTTTTGGATGACAATACAATACTTTAATGATAATTAATAAAAATTAATGACCACTTAATGTTGTGATTCTGTCCTATGTATATACATATTTATATTATTTGTAACTACTTAATAAAAAGTAGCTAAGATAAAAAATTTCTTGGTTGATCCAAGTAGGAATTGACTTAAAACAAATTTTTTTATATTACTTGTTTCAGTTCTTGGTCACATATTTTAATTCAGCACGTGGATGCATTCCGCTAATATTTCACATCGTTATTTTGTCAAATTCAAAATTATTTTTAGTCGAGTTTTTGCGTCCATTCTATATTACATCCATCAAATATGTTGACTTTAAGTACGTCTTTCAAAAAACAGTTCTTTCAACTTTTATTCGATGTTATGTTATGCAAAGAAAACTTCCGCGACGGGTCATAAACCTTAAATTCACATAATCGTAAAAGTTAAACGCAACTCGTAAAATCCAACAAGGAACACGCATTCAGGCTTCCGTAAACATTTCACTGTGGCATTCATGAGAAGAATTTGGAACTCAAACCCGTTAACGATTCACAAGGACTTCAGTCACTCCCCACTCCTTCCTACCCGTCGAACGCGAAAAGAAGTTCTACATTTCCAGGAAGTTAAAGTGACCTCAATCGTTGTTCTCATGTGATTGCCAGATTTGCCCATTCATCGTTCTTCTATCACAAAATAAGGCTTAAACGAAGATCGTAGAAACTGATAAAATGGCGGTGTTAAATTACGAGAGCAGGTGATTCCCATTCGTTCTCTTAGCTTGCGGCGGGAAAGTTTCATCGCTTTTTATAAATATGTGTTTCTATTCTGATAGCAATCATCGGAAAAGGAAAACTCTGTAGCCTCTGGCTCAGAATATTCGAAATATTTTTTTGAATGAAAATCGAACATTAATGATATGGAGATTCGATGCAAAAAGAGAACGAAGACAATATGAAAGATTTCTAAAACAATTCCAATTCAAGAGTTTGAATTCCGTTCATCATCCTGTATTCATCATTTATAAAAAAAATAGGTGCTTTGTGCTTTTGTTGCTGTTGTTTTATTTTATCAGAATGCCTGAAGTTTAACTTTGTTATTTTTCAAGGAGTTGTCGATTTTTAAATGATATACATACATACAGTGTCCCACAAAAGTATTCGTACACTTGCAATTATCTGCAAAATTTAATGTGTTTTCAACTAATAGAAATTAATATATCAGAATTATAATTTTTTTTTATAATATCTGCAACTTGTTCTTATTGAAAAAGCATAATCAATTGTTGTCAGTCGAGTATTCATCGAGAAAAAATTCTTTAAGTCAATTCCTACTTTGAATGGATGAATAGAAAGTATTTTATTAGATTGAAAATTTGAAGAACATATATATTTTTTCCGGGAGAGAGTGAATTAATAGTTGGAATCGAAAAAAGAGCATGATTTGTCTGCATCATTGTAACAATGCACATTCGGTTTGGCTTGTCTGGTTGTAAAACTGGTTTAGGACGCCAAATTTGTCATTGTTTTAACAGTTACATTGTTACAACAATGGAGACGAATCTAAATTGGCGTCGAAAACCGGTAATTAATTTAATTAATAAATTAATATTTGAAACAGACTATATTAATATCACACCACGCCAATTTGGCTGCGGTGACGCTAATACGTAAGTACCTCCATCCCCAATAGGGGAAATAATAGTTGTGATAATAATCTACTTACGTAAAATTTCCTGCACCAAACGGCAATCCATTTGATGTTTCTCAGTGTCTTGCCATCAGGAAGTCTCAGAAGTAAATCTTTATCCCTGTACGCTTGTAACGGTACTTTCCTACAAAGGAGTAGGCATTTACTCAAGTTTATTGTTTAGTTAGTCAAAGTAACTTCCAACTAGAAGGTAACTACTTTTTTCTGATGGATTCAGAAAACAATATACAAATTTAATATAAAAATGTATTATATATTTTATAAAGCAATATATATATATATATATTTAATTTATAGATTAAGAACGTAAAATTATCAAACATAATATTATTTACAAATTGGGAGCTAAAAATAATCTTAGTTCTGTTTTTTGTGAAATTCAAATTGTAATATAACTTTTTATCAATAAATATTCTATATTTTTCTGGGTGGGAGGGGTAGTTGGTTTGTCACTGGCCTTCTGCACCTAAGGTTACGGGTTCGACTCCGGCCCAAGTCTATGGATTTTCATGATGCAGAAAACCGACAGCGTCCATCTCGTATGATTATACGGCATGTAAAAGATCCCTCGAGTGTCTGTTTGATTCCGGTGCTCTGGGAAAAATTAAATTCCTAGACAGGTTCGCATCGTCAGAGCTCAGGTGCCTTCCTCTGAGGAAAAAACTGGGCGTCAAACTTACATACTGCAATTCGTATCACCTATATTGTGCCACACTAAAAAGTGATGAGTTGAGTTGAGTTGAGTTTGGTGTTTTATGGCGCAAGAGCCAGTTTTGGCTATACTGCGCCAAACATTCATAGGTCTGTGGTCTGGACGGGAAAAGAAGAAATTGGATGACAAGATAGAGGGTCGAAAATAGAGAAGGATCACTAGGGTACCCCGGGGTCGTGACACCCGTACCCACCTAAAGAAGGTGAGCCCCTGAAGGGACTAAAAAGTGATACCAGCTCCTGGAGTATGTACTAGATATGCAATGGTAAAAATACCAAGCAGCCTCATTGGAGGAAAAAAGTATTTTTCTTATCAGTCACCAGTAGGCTTTTATAATTAGATTATTTTCACATAAGGTCTGCTTGCTTGTTTATTTCGTCAAATGTTTGCTTTCCCCCATAATGAACGTAATTACATGTTACAGAAGTGATGTGTTCTTTTAAATTCATATTGGGTTAACGTAAAACTTACACGAACCTTATTTTATCCATAAATGTGTTTCAGTCATTGTTTTCGTTCTCAGGTAATTAAGAGAAAAAATTAAAATATTTTCAAATTATTAAACTTTTTACGACAGTTGTAAGGCAGTCTCGAGAACTCTTTCCTCACCCATTGGCTTTCTTCTTTCCATATTTTGGCGTCAATCGATTTTTTTCTCGTAAAACAAGTGCATAAGACATCTAATTTAGTGAAAATTATTTGCCAAGCTTGCCAGTAGAGTCATGTTACGACGGAAAGAAAATAGTAGTTAGCTATCGAGTATTGAAACGTTTTCCATCACACAACTGAAAAGTCAGCTTCTTTTTGTGGATAGGATAACCGCATTTCTATGCACACGTGCATCCTTAAAACATTGTGAAGTCTAGTCTTTGGTCATCACCCTGGCAACCTTTGACACCGTGAAAGCACTCCACCCACGAGCAGGATGTAACTTGAGAATAAAGAGGCCGACGCAACCATCCTAAGGCCCTAGAGAGGGTAGAAAGGATTCTCTTGGAAAATTTTGAAGAGAACCGATGTAATCTCATCCCTCGCAAACATCAGAATTTGAACGTTAATGAACTAACCAATCTTTTAAATGACTTCAATGTATATACTGTGTAATAAAAGGCGGTAACGTAAATAAACCAAATATTTAAATTAATAAATATCACGCTACCATTATTTTAATCAAACGCCGCAGTATTATCGAGATTGAAAACGAAATTCAATTGCTGTATTTTTTGTTAACATTCGTATTAACTTTTCAATTTTTTATCGAAAAAAATATGATTTTTATAGATTACTAGCTGGTATACCCTTTCTCCGCATTGGTGAATTGAAAAACTGAGCAATACATATTGAAGGATGAAGAAGTTTTTAATTAATTAATTTTACGTGAATGGCAAATTAAACAAACAAAAAAAAAAGATCACGTTTGTTAAATTTTAAATCTGTAGGTCTAATAGCTGACAAAAAGGATTTTTTTTATTCACAACACCCCCGTAACTCCCTTGTGGCTCGAATTTTGAAAACACCTTCCTAAGCTGATCTCTGCTCGGTAAAAGTAACATATTGTTACAAATTCTGCGTAATGAATGCTTAAAATGGTGTAAATAATTTATATCTCGATGTATAAAACGTTAATATTACTTTCTGTTGTATTTATTTGATGTTAAAATTGTAATATTCGCAAGCGATGCCGTTCCTTTCATTATAAGGGCGATTCAATGGGAACATAGCGAAATGTTTGCGGTAGAGCGAAGTTGGCATCATTTTTGACGACCCTGTGGGAAACTTGGCGATTGATTGAGCAGTGCAGAAGTGGATGTACTGTAGCGCCACCTGGTGGGGAGCTCTAACAAAGAGGACAACACGAAAACCTTCTCCACAAAAAAATACACACACGTGTCAATTTTCATAGGGATCGGTTGAACGGTGTTGGAGTGGCCATATACACAAGGATCCATTTCTTTATATAGAGATGAATGCACTTTCTTGTTACAGTTTAGCCCTGAATTAGAATTATGGAAATGATGGGCTTTTTATATAAACACATTCATACTTGCTAAATTTGTTCTTTCCAGAACATAGCATTAAATTTATCTGAAATAGAATTATTTTCTTTCCAAATGTTTAAAATCTCTTACTTTCCCTTTTCATCCGGTATAATAAATCCCGATGGATCTGGTTTAGAAGTGGATCCTGCCCAAAAGAAAGCATCTGAAATGAAGACAATAAATGATTGCACAAAAATTTAATATTACATTGAAATAATTAAATTTTGCCTTGCACTGATAGATTGTTAGAGTTAGAAATTAAAAAAAAAATATGAAAAATCTTACATGAAAGAATAAGTTTTTTGCTTTAAAAACACAAAAGGCTCAAAAAGGCACGAATATAATTAATTCAGGAGGTCGTTCACCCTTTATGGAAACGATTTTGATAAACTTAATTTCTGTCAATAAATACTGTATTTTGTGGTAACCTGCTGCTATCTGATAGCCAGAATAGTTCTAGCTCACATGTTTCATGAAAGTAAACTTTTTCTTATAGTACTGTCATGGAAATTTTACTTCATTCCTCTTGAACCGAGTCCGTTCAATATTCTTGGATGTCCTTTTCCTATGGGTCACTTTAACAAACCGAAAGCAGGAAAGTGCATTGCAGAAGCGTACGGGGATTTTAAACGCATTTCACATTAAATGGAAGTACACTTTATTCCTCTGTTTCATTCTTTCTTTGTCAAATAAGCTGCAGTTGACTTAGACGCGTGACTCGAGTCTTTGTCCACATGAAACTCAACTTTATCGATGTCCTTTCCATATAAGGTTGGAATTATTTCTTCATAAATTGGTTCTAAAATATTCAACTAATAGTGCAGTGAATTCATTTTGATTTACTCGAGACTTTTTAATTTACCGTTGTTAGAAAATTCTACAACTATCATGAATCTCTTTGGGAACTTTTACTGTATTGATTGAATATTAACGTCGCACTTTTGAGCTGCACGAGGGATTTTGGCGACGGACCACGTCATTTTGAACCATGGTCAAGTGACGTGGACAACACCTGAGCTGGCACCTCCCTCTCCTAACTACCACACCACACCAACGGGAGGACGTTTCAGCTCTCGACAGATTTAACGTGCATCGCTGCCCTACACGGCGGGTCTTTAGTGGTACTGGACTCGAACTCGTGACAAGGCAAGCCACGGTCCGATACCTATAACACTCGGCTACCGCGGCCAGAAACTTTTACTGTAAGCAGACGAAGGCATTTCATACGGTCATTTCGGTCAGTTGACCCATAGAAAAGGGGTGTGTGTAATCTTTCATCACAATCATTTAAACATACACAAGCCTCTTTTAACGTTACCACAAATTTCCATTTTTCAGCATTATGTTTTTTTTTATATATAATTTTCTACCATTTGCTTTTCTTTCAGCAATGTGTTTTAAAAAAGGAAACGCGAACTTTAGATTTCAACATCTGTTTTGACTTGAAATCTGTACGAATGGTTTTAAATACAGTGCCGGAAGACATTTATTTTCAATTCAATGAATCTTTGAGTCGCCGGAGGTTCTGTTCGGATCAGAGACTTCACTTTCTTGAGAGCTCCTTTCGTTTAAACTCTCTTAAGATGAAGATTCGCAGCAATATTTTCAGCTCGACGTTGTTCTTCAAATTTCGTGTATTATAAACACCTTTTATTAAAATGCAATAGCCGAGATTTTAACACCGTTTTTTTTTTTTACAATTTGTTGATCGGAGTAATTTTCCTCGGAAAGCGTGGTGATGTAATCTTCGAGCCATACATCCATTTTAGAGCCATTTTTAAAATAAATATTTTACGCTACGTTCCAAAAAACGGAAAACATTAGCAAACGATCATTCTGAAGTTGCTAAAGTTTTATCTCAAAATACAAACGAGAAAATGAATTCTAAAACCGTTTCCACAAAGTGCGAGCGATCCTCTGTATTCTGCTCACACATTTTTTTAAATTTTATTCTCACTTTAATGGTGTCATTTGTTCTATCACGTAACGAAAATGAGTAACATATTTTTTAGGTTGAAATGCCTTATATTAAATACAGGTAAAAATGATCAGTTAAATCGTTTTCAATTAAAATATTTGTAAACGAAAAAAAATGGGATTGTCAAATAATTATACTTTTATTGTTTTGATTAAGAAGAAGTGCAAATAATTATTATAATTAATTGTTTAGGGTGACATCCATAAATACAAATTCTAGATTTCAGAAAAATAATCCAAAAATAATAGCTATAAATTGCAATTTTTCTCCTTTAAATCTATGAAATGTATTCTCTCTCTCTATATATATATCATGAAATTCTCTGCTGTAAGACAACTCTCGAGTTCTAATATCAAATGTTCGGAAGAAGTACATTGATCAGCGTTTCTCAAACTATGGTGTGCAGCCCCTAGAGGGGCGTGATATCCCCATGTGGGGGGGAAGGGCGAGCATATTGAAAAATCGAAAACCAAAGATTTAAAATACGTATTAATTTACCAAAAGGAAGCAAAACAAAATACATTCTGACGTATTAAAAATTTAAAACCCATTTACACTGATATAATGTATTTATAAATGTGTATCAGTTCTGCACAATGTTCTTGACATTTAATTTATCATTACTAAATTATAAACAAGTTTAATAATTACTTGTGCTTCCCATGTGCTTATCCTATACAAAATTTAATACTTATCTAGATAGTTTGTATAGTTTATAATTAAAGTCGTATCGTAGCCTTAGAGTTAAAGTATATTTTTATTTCCTTCAATACATCGTTATTATAGGGGGGAGGGGACGGCGTGATGAAAATTATGATCGAAAATTGGGTCACAAATATTGAAAGTTTGAAAAAAGCGCTGATGTAGATTTAATACTTTAGAGAGAATCAAAGTAAAATGTTTACTTTCAAAATAAAGATCACACAGAAAGCAAAATACGAGCCATATTTGTTAAATGTTTTCCGTACACACCATTAATGTGTGTTTGTAATTATTCATGCATTCGCAAAATTTTCTTTTTGAGTGAATATAACTAAAAATTTCATTCGTGTTCAGTTTTGGATAAACTGTTCTCTGCGCGTCGCAATATTTTGAATAAACAATAATTTCTGAAAAGAATTTGCACAACTGTTAAATAAATTAGAGAGAGATTTGTCGTATATTTTTAAACTTATCAACACAATAGCTTAGCTAATATTTACTTCTTTATTAAGTTCAGAAGTTATTAACATTTGTGTTCTATAACCTATGTACAGTTACATTTCAATTTTAAGCTGCGAATTGAGATTACAGTCAGGTAAAAGTAATATTGGGTGATTTATCTTTTTCTGCGTCGACTGAAGTTGTTTAGCACTTGATAAAGATAGATCTTGGTTCGAAATATGTTCATGTCTAGACGATCATTTCCTTCGAAAAGTAGTTTTTTAGCGAAATTATATTTTGTAAATTAGAGAATTTTTTTCTCTCTCTTGTATATTTTTTACTATATTTTAACTTTCTAAAATCGAAATTTAATATGAAATGAAATATCGACTCGCTTCGTCTAACTTTCTATAAGTGAAAATTTCATTAAATTTTTGTGAAGGATTTTTAACTCTCTTCTGGATTTTCTTCTCCTCTTACACGAAAGTAGACTTGAATTAGTGTACTTAGTACGTTAGGAGCCGTAATTTTGCAAAAGCGTATAAATGGATAATATTTATGACATTTAGTGTCACTTAGATTATAAAATGTATATAAAATTGTTTTAAGAATAGTATTACAGTAAAAAATTATTTAAGTACTATATTTTGACGAAAAATGAGCATAGAATGACCCATTTTCAAAACATTCCCCTTTTATGAAAAATGCTTCTAATGCAATAATATTTTGCCTGTATATACCTCAGACCTCAGTACAGAGGCTCAACTAGAATTTTTGAAACATTTAACTTAGAAAAGGATTTATCCACATTTTACTAAAACAGAAGAGAGAAATTTTAAGAAAAAAACGCTTATAATTATATTTTAATGGGTGATAACTCTGAAAATAATATGAATTTTTCAAAAATTCTAGTTGAGACTCTCTGGAGAAATCTTTACTTTATCTACGCACACACACACACAAAATATTATTATTATAAAAGCATTTTTTTATAAAAGGAGAACGTTTTGAAAAAATGTTATTCTAAGTTCATTTTTTGCCAAAATATTGCATTTAAATAAGTTTTTTTGTCATAATGCCCTTATAAAACAATTTTATACATGTATTCTAATCTAAGTGACACTAACTATGATGAAAACTATCCATTTATGCACTTTTTAAAATCACTGTTCCAAAAGTATCCGGATACTTTAATTTGTCTGAAGTAGGAAAATAGAATAAAACGCTTTGGAAAGTAATTAATTTTGAATGTGATGTTTTTAGTACTAGGTTGTAAAAAAATGGAAATAAAAACAATGCTTTACAAATCAACTTACTGACTCGACATAGAGCTAGCAGTGACACTATGGGTAAAGCATTAGCTACTACCAAGCATCTGTATGAATAATTTGTTTCTGGGTTTAAATGCTCATTCCTCGATACAATTGATAAGCATCAAAAATTAAAGAAAGGATTGAAATAAAATCAAATTGTTAAGAATTCTACGGCAGTTACGAGGCTGTCACTCAAGAACTTCTTTGGCATTTAGCTTTTTTCAAAGCATAATTTTAAGCCAAGACTTTCAATTTAAATTTTTGCATAAGATAGTGAACTCTACGAATATTATTTCTTGAATAACTATACAAAAAAAAAAAAAAAAAAAACATGGTGGTTTTCACGTGTAATTAAAAAAAAGAAAGGTTGTACTCTTAACAAACCTGCATTCTTTTAAGGTATCCGACTGCGTTCGGAACCGTGATTTTAAAAATGCGCATAAATGGATAATTTTCATATTAAGTATCACTTAGATTAGAATACATATATAAAAATGTTTTAAGGATATATTTTTTGACAAAAAAAAATTATTTAAATACAATATTTTCGCAAAACATTAACTTAAAATAACCTTTTTTCAAAACGTTCTCCTTTTATAAAAATGTTTCTAAAATAACAATATTTTGTGTGTGTGTGCTTATGTAAAGCAAAGACTTCTCCAGAGAGTCTGAACTATTTGTTTTGAAAAATTACATTATTTTTAGAGTTACATTCCATTGAAATAGTTATCGGCGTTTTTTTCTTAAAATTTCTCTCCTATGTTGTAATAAAATGCGGATAAACCCACTTCTAAGTTATATATTTCAAAAATTCTAGTTCAGCCTCTCTACAGAGTTCTGAGCTATATGCAGGCAAAATATTATTATAATAGAAGTATTTTTCATAAAAAAAATCATGTTTTTTGAAAATGGGTCATTCTATGTTCATTTTTTGTCAAAGTTTTGTTCTTAAATAGTTTTTTTATTATAATACTATTCTTAAAACAATTTTATATACATTTTTTCTAATCTACGTGACACTAAATATCATACATATTATCCATTTATACGCTTTTGCAAAATGACGGTTCCGAACGTAGTCGGATAACTTAAATGGTTTATTTCATATTTTATATTCATATCTGTAGTTGCAGTTTATCTATTTATAAAAAAATCAAAAGTTCTGTCAATAATTTTTCTCGTTACAAACTTACTCACTTTTTCATTCACTCACAGAGACCATCTTCATGTTAAATAATCTTACTGAATAATGAATATAAGAAGAAAGAGAAATTTTTTTTTTCTGATATCTCTCGAGGATTTCGTTGGCTGAATATTTGTAACGTGCATAGAACAGAGTGAACTACATTAAAGAAGAAAGTCGAATAGAGTCCTTCAAAGTAGTCCGAATCCTTACTTTGGCGGTATATAGAAGTTTCGAGAGAGGTGTGACACTCGGGTGTCTTATCATTCCGCAATGTTTCAAACCACGAGGTTCATCCTCCATCTAGCGTTAATCCAAAGCGCTATGTTATTAAAACAATGAACCACTCTACCATTGTCAAACTAGAGTAGAAGTGCTTCTCTTTTGAACTGCTCGGTCGCATTCTACCTAATATCTTATGAGGAATGAAACCTTATACCTAT
>BMAV01008449.1:44752-55735 GCA_019973955.1 Trichonephila inaurata madagascariensis | reverse complement strand
ATTTAAATATATATATATATATATATATAGTTGTGAGAATTTTATCGAAATTAAATTTAAAAGTTTTGAATATTAAAAAAATGGTACAAGTTATAATTATTAAAATATTCTTTTATTTATTTTATATTTGTTTTTCAATTTTTTTTTTTTTTTGTAAAAATGAATATGGTTAGTTTTTATTTATTGTAATAGTATAAATTTAAAAAAGTAAAATTATATTTTGAGAATATCGTAAAATCTGGCTTATAACGTGAACTTTTATCACAAAAGTAAGATCGAAATTTACAGTTGCATGTTACACACGCGCGCGCGTTGGGTTTATAAAAGTGGTAAAATTAAAAAATTTTAAAAAATAAATAAATAAAAAGATGAGCATAGAAAATAATTAGACTTTTACGTATTTCTAAGTACTTTTATTTAAAAAAATGACATTCCTTATGAACTTAAGGGTTTATAGTTCTAGAAATATACTATCTTTTTTTTTTTCGAAAGCTTAGAATAATATCTCGAATGAATTACTTCAAAACATAATAGCATTGCACACGTATATTTCAGGTGTTTTCGTAGAAAAGGGCATGGCGTCTTACGACGAATATACCTATGAATTACAAATTGATATTTTCATGAAAAACGAATTGCAATATTTTTATTTGGAATATCACACACAAGGTTTTTTTTTTTTTAAATGTATAATCTTTGAAAACAATATTCAGTGCAGATCTTTCAGTGAAAATGGTGTTCAACTTTAATAAATTTTGGCTGAACTAGCCCAATTTTTCATGGAAAAATAAATTAAGTTTGGAATAAAAAGTAAACTCATTACAAGACACTACTGAACATCTTTCGTACCAGTCTTGGTTAGTGTTATCGGTACATATAGATCAAAGAAATTTACAATGAAATCTTTTTTGTGTTCGGGTTTCATCCTTCTATTTACCAGTCCGTAATCTTCCAAAAGCCTTAAATGCGCTATTCTACATAACAAACATCTTTTGTTTACCACGGAATTAAATCTTGACCTCCGTGAGAGCAAGAAATGCCAAGGTCACGGGAAGGTGTGACCGGTTCAAACTTAAAATAATGTCTATAATTATGTAGACTCTTGAACCCAAAGGGTGGGGAAAAAAGCTCTGTATCCGACTGTTTTCTTTCAATCCATTTCAGCTTTTTTTTTTTTTTGTTTTGTTATTGAAAGGGTACAGGGAACATCGCCCTAAGTAACTGCATTATGAATTAATACTGGAGGTACTGACCTCTTTTTTTTCTTTAAAGGTTTTAAGGGTTATTTTACGTCCTCTGGAGAAAAAAATTAGTTATCAAGTTCATGAGAGCGTCTCTTGCTCCTCACCTAACATCTTTTTACCTCACTTGAAGAATGGTTGGCAATATTACAGTCGATAACTATGTTCGTGTCTTGATATTCCACTTGTTTTTATAGCGGAGCTTATGTACCATAAATATAACAGGGCTCAATCTGGTGTTCCTAAAGATCTACTTGATAAAGGGGTAATGCATTTTAATTTACCAAGTCATAAATTTTGACATGGTCTAGTTAAACTTAAATGTATACAGTAATTTTGTTTACAGAGTTCCCTTTTTGCATGAAAGTGAGAACCAGGCCCAAAAAAATTATGTGGAATTTCAGAGCTGTTTTATTCCATTGGAGCCGAAAATAACCTTTCGGGATATCAGAGCTTTCTTTTACTATTTTCGATCCTCCTCATTGTCATTCCATCAACCATTTTTTAAAAAAGTTTTTCACATTTAGCCTGGATAACGAGATCTCCCCTCGTAAATGAACGAGTATTCCGCGCGAGTAAGCCATATATGACACCTGTGCCAGTTCAACTACCCAAATAAAAACTCAAAATTAATACACCTCAAGGATGCCATGTAAAATGAAAGCTGGCCGATAAGTTGGATTACTAAGAAAAATTTGTTTCCCTACTTCTTACTATGTATTAAATAGACACTCTTTAGAAGTTACTTCAGATTTATTATATATATATATTGTATTTTTCAATTCCTACTATTAGTTTACTCTCTCCCAACTTATATTTATTTTATTTATGTATCTTGTTCAAATTTTCAATCATTAATAAAATGCTTTTTATTCATCCCCTCAAGTTCAAATACATTTTTTTAAACTTGCAGTAGATTACCATTCGCGCGATGTTAATATAGTTTTTTAAAATATTAATATTTTAATTAAATTTAATTAATTAATTTCATTTCCCGGGGGGGGGGAGTAATTTGTTCAGAATGCTGGCAATAGCTAGCGACAGTACATAGTGTGATTCTATCATATGTATATGCATATTTTTATATATTAATTGTAATTTTTAATAAAAGGTAACTAAAAATAAAAATTTTCTTCGTTGACCAAAGTAGGAATTGACATTAAAAATTTTTCTTTTATGTTACTTGTTAATATTAGCTTTATTCTGAATTATTTGTTTAACTTGTGTTATATATACACTAAAAGAATGAATACTTTTGAAGTTTTATTTGTAACATTAAACTATATTATAAAATCTCTTGTGCTGGTATATATTTTGACGCATTTACTTTGATTGTGTTACTACAACCCTTTTAATTCTATTAACATAAGTCAAAAAAGTATGGGTAAAAGCAGGATATATATATAGCGGAATTTTCGAGGTAATCTCTTAATGCTACATTTTCTTAGGGATTTTATTTTGTCGAATATGTCAAGAAAATCGATCCTACTCAACCAAACATCTTGAAGGATGAAGTACTCGTCTTTTTTTAGGACTTCACATCATATCTCACTTAGGGAAATTTTGAAAGTTTTCTTTTTCTTCCTTCTTTATCGTACAGGGATAAACGAGTCAATAAGTTGCATTTACATAACATTAAAAAAATGCATTTTCTAAACTATTTTTTTAAGTATAGTGAAACACGAATTGCATTTTCTGTAACATCAAGTCATTTTTTTAAGGAAGTAAACTTTGAAAGATAATATTTTATTATTATTGTATTTCTACGCATTTTTTTTTATCTAAACATTACAATTTCTTTTGTGATACTTTAAAAAAAAATTCTGAAACTTATTAGCGTAGCTATTTTTGAATTAATTAAATATACTTAAAAATAAGTAAAATGACTCAGGTCATCATAATTTATGGCATGCTTCATCAAAAAATTTTAATAAAAAAGATAATAACAACTGTCAAAAAAGATTTTTTAAATGAATTCAATACTCCCGGGAAAAGATTATAAGATTCTTTCATTTTCGGGCAGGAGGGGGGAGGGGGTATTTACGTATTCCATAATTTTTTCCCTCCCTTATTTTTTTCGATTTCACTCACACACACACATAGAGATATTGTAAATCATTTTAACCTCAACAGATTTAATGTGCCCGTACCCTACTATACGATAGTTCTTTTGTAGCCGCGGTAGCTTAGTGGTCAAGGTAATGCATTCGCGGCCGGCGTGTCATTAATTGAGTCTAGTACCACTGAAGACCCGCCGTGTAGGGAAACGATTCACGTTAAATCTGTGGAAAGCTCAAACGTCCTTCCATCGGCGTGGTGTGGAAGTTAGGAAAGGAGGGGTGCCAGCTCAGGTGACACCCTCGTTACTTGACCATGAATTAAATTGACGAGGTCCGTCGCCAATATCTCTCGCGCGTTGCTTTTACTCTCACTTTCACTCACTCAAATTGACTTAAATATTGCATTAAAATATGTAATAAAAACAGAATATATTACTTTCGGAATATTTTTCTGTCTTTCAAAAAAGGAAAATATGGGTTGGCGAGTTACTGCAGTAGAGAGAGTGACCGACAAATTCTCATGTGCGGGGGCTTGTTCGACAACAAATTGTAGGAATTTTAAAATCCAACCGTAGTGTTGTAAGATCACCATTACCGCAATGTCATTATAATTATCAGCATTGGCCTAACCCTTCCCTCTATGTGGTCAACATTTCTTAAGATTCTCGCCAATATAATTTGGGTTACGCAAGTACAATACCGGTTAAAAACTTTTTCAATAAAAAAATATTCTGAATTTAGATTTAACCTTTAACATAGACGACAATAGTTTTAAACCTAACGGAACACCGCAGAGTTATAGCAGAAATAGTTGAGTGTGATCTGTGCAATAGGGATGGCAATTCTTTCCGAAAAAGATCGATTTTTAAATCGATTCGAATCGTAACCTGATGAATCGATTCACAAAAAAATTGAGGTCTAAAAAATCGATTTCTAAAAATCAATTTTATTTCAAGTCTGCATTTACTCTGTAAATATAAATCCTTTTTATAAAAAAAAAAAAAAAAAAAAAAGATACCGTAATAAACGATCTCTTATCAGTAAAATCAAGGAATTTTTTTAGTTCAGGGAATTCGACAATTGCAATTAATTTTACTACCATATAAAATTATCGGGCATGAAAGAAGACATTTATTTTCTAAATGTATTTGTTACACTAAAAATTTTAGAAAATAGATAATATAGCTTATAGTTCCCAATGCTTGATATCTTTCAAGTCTACTGGGATCCAAGCGATTCCGCTAATCACTTACAATGCTGCCGGTAATCGAATAAAGGCGCTCACAAGGAACAGATGAACCCACGATACTCATGTCTATTGAGTGAAAATGATGATAAATAGAATTTTTTTTTGTTCTTGCCTGTAAATTAATCCTTTAATCCCCAACACCGTAATATTACAGGTTTTAAGGATAGTATATTCAACTAATTGTAAATAATTTTATGGTTTTTACCAAAACAGAAAAAATTGAATGTCGATTTCTTAGGATGAAATATCGATTCAATGAATCGATTCAGTGCTACATATTGATTTAAAAAATCGATTTTTTTGGCCCGATAAATCGATTATTCGATCTGAGATCGCCATCCCTACTGTACAATGTCTGTTAGAAGTCCATTGCACTTCTTTTACCAATGCGATTCCATCGCTTCGAGATGCATTCATTCCCAATGTAGGTCCAGTGCCGATGTCCATTCAGCCGTCTGGAATGCCGACCTGAGGTTGTTAAGCGAATGTCTTGCATCCTACGCATCCCATTAACGTCCGCACCTGCAGGTTCTTTTTGTTTGCGGCCGGTATTTGGGTCCGACCCATCCTTTTGGCAGAAATGGGCCAAGTTCAGTGGGCGACCCACTCCGGCTGTAAAACGAGGACAATCCCATCGCAGCTTTTCTCCGAAAACGACCTTGAACTTCCCCACAGCTCACTTGGAGGCATGCCTCTTCTCGACGGCAAATAAAAATTATTTGCACTGTTGCGAAGACGAGGAGTCAAAAAATGTTGCTATTATGCATTTATCTTTAATTAACAATAAGCCATGAAATGATTTGTAACAAGTAATATAAAAAAAATTTTAAGTTAATTCCTATTTAGATCAACAAAGAAAAATTTTATTTTAGCTACTTTTTATTAAATAGTTGCAATTAATATAAATATGTATGTACGATGGTTGGGGCAAAAGTCATGGCAAATATATATATTTTTTTTCTTGAAGATACCAGTCCGGTTGGAAAATGTGACATGTACAGACGAAAGGGCAAGGTTTTAACTACACGTGTGGACAATGAATAGCACTGAAATATCGTAACTGAATAATTATGGTAGTATACAGGACAATATGGCTTTCACTGTGCAAAAGAATGACAACACAGTATACACAAAGTTGACATGGCAAACCTGGGCCTAAAGACCCTCAATGTCACCTTGCTACTGTCACCAAAACGATGTGGGAAGCGCTGAATATCATCAGCATTTGCCGCACCACGTTGTTCATCACAAGTTGACACATGTCCTTGTTGAAACTTTCCTACCCACTGTGCTACTGTACGGTATGGTAGGGCATTATACCCAAGGGCTTCCACTAATTCACTAGGGCATTCCATCGCATTTCTCTCTCGGAGAAAGGTTATTTTAATGTAAGCGCTGCTCAACATGGGTTACTTCCATCTAGCACGACACTCAACAACTGACTGATTTCACAGCCCTCGCTGCGCTACTACCAGCTATCACAGAGACATCTGTTGTTCTGCATACACACTATACCTGCAGAACTTCCACTCGACTCATATATATACGTTTGTGATCCGTTCACATATCTACAAGAAAAAAAAAGTTACTTATACCCCAACCCTCGTACATAGGACAGAATCACAACATTAAGTGGTAATTCATTTTTATTCATTATCATTAAAGTATCGTATTGTCATCCAAAACAATCGTGTCTATAAAATTTCAGTTCAACTGAAGGCTTTAAAACGTGAGAAAAAAACCTTTTCTTTGAAACAAGTATCCAAAAATGATGCTAACGTTTCTGTATTTGTAATTCTTTAAATAATTAGTTTTAATCGATTATTTTTTTATTAATTATAATTAAATTACTGTATTATCATCCAAAATTATCATGTATATAAAATTTCGGCTCAATGGAGCGCTTTAAAATGGGTTTTATCAACGATTGAAAATTCCACCAACATAAATAAATAAATAAATACATAGAGAGTGTGAGCTAATAGTAGGAATTGATAAAGTGCCAGTGGATTTTAAGACCCCAAACATTTATTACTGCTTTTTAGTCAGTGAGATAAAATTCAAAACAAATTTTTAGAAAAAAAATATACTTGATAATTTTTTTTATATAGTTTGACTTCACTCAAAAAAAAAATGTTTTGAAGTAATGTGTCGAGAGAGGGATGCCAACTGGAGTGTTGTCCTCGTCCTTTCATAGAGATTGTAAACGACGAGGTGCTTCAGACCACGACATGAATAATTTTCACAATCAATACAGAAACTATTTGTTAAGGGTTTATTGCTTCAAAAGTGATGTGTATTCCTTTATTAAACAAATGAAAAAAAAAAGAAGAAAAAAGAAAAAGAACTTAAAATATTCATTTGAATTTTAATCAATTATAGTTGGAACTCTGGAAATTGTGCTCCGAGTTTAAAATTAATATGCTTGTGACTTCAAATCGTTATGGCAGAGTAGGACAGAATGAGTCGAATTTTAAAAATCGATATATGATAAAAAGCCTTCCATTTGTCTGCTTACAAAAAAAAAAAAAAAAAAAGCCCAGGGGGGGGCTAATTTTTTTTAATATAAAATATGTTTGCGAAGAAAGTTTGCTACACTCTTCTACATGTTTTTATTTTTTTGACAATTTCGCGAAGTACTATTGCCAGTATCGAAAACAAATATTTCAGCTTAACGAATTTTATGATAACAAGTTTTTTTTTTATGTTCTAATAAATGTTTGGCGCAGTTGAGCTGAGCCGAAATCAGATCTTGCGCCAATACATCCTACAATCACTCCCTAACGATAACATTCGAGTGAGAGAGTGAATATTAACGCTGCAGTGTTCAGCTAAACGAGGACTTTTGGCGACGGACCTCATCATTTTGAACCCTGGTCAAGTGACGAGGACGACACCTGAGCTGTAACTCCCACTCCTAACTACCTCACCACACCAAAGGGAAGATGTTTGAACTCTCGACAGATTTAACGTGCATCGCTCCCATACACGGCAGGTCTTTAGTGGTACTGGGCTCGAACTCGTGACATGCCAACCACGATCCGATACCTTGACCACTAGGCTACCATGGCCAAACGTTAACAGTCGAATGATTTTTTTTTTAATTTTATACTAGTGGAACAGAAAACCCCTCAACTGATTGATTTGTATAAGTACACTCCGAAGTCTTCACGTTATCGTGGGTGAGTGAGTGAGTGAATATTAACGTCGCACTGTTTAGCTACACGGGGGCTTTTGGCGACGGACCACGTAATTTTGAACCATGGTCAAGTGACGTGGACGACACCTGAGCTGGCACCCCCCTCTCCTAACTACCACACCACACCACACCAACGGGAGGNGAAGGACGTTTCAGCTCTCGACAGATTTAACGTGCATCGCTGCCCTACACGGCGGGTCTTTAGTGGTGCTGGGCTCGAACTCATGACATGCCTGCCATGGTCCGATACCTTAACCACTGGGCTACCACAGCCCCTCACGTTATCGTGGAGTGGAGGTTTAGAGAGCGGGTTATCAGTTCAGGGGTCCTCCTCGTCACTTTACCACGATTCGAAATTACGGCCTTCATCGTCCTTTACCCTCGAACTGCTTTGTAGTACGACTTTGATAAACAATTATTTATCCATTCCACTCAAATGAGTATGGAATACATTTTATGAAAAAAGAAAGAAAAAAAAAGTCCCATGAAGTCTATTACTTTTTTCAGTCATCAGTAGGGGCCATTCTTAGGGACTTCCGGTCAGAAGTTGAAGGCCTACAATGCAGAGCAGGGGTACTCAACCTTTTTTCTCACCGGGCCGCCTACACATGATAGGTATTTCACGCGGGCCGCATACATATGACAGTTATTTCATACGGGCTGCAACATGCGGATAATGCAAAAAGTAAACTATAAGACCAAAGCAGCATTGACAAACAAAGTTGATCAAATATTCAAACTCATTTTTAGCTTTATTTTAACACTCTATTAATTCTATCAAGAAAAATTCCCCGAAATGTATTTATTTTTATGAGCTTTGACTGAGTTATGGGATAATTTTTACATTTTCTTTCATCTACGACCAAGCCTCTTGCTTACATTCTAATTAAAAAAAATTGATAGCAAAATTGATACATTTGATTGCTTGATTGAAAGATTTTCCTGCTCAATTTTTTTGTACATTGTTCTCCAATAATTGAATTTCTTAGTGCAATGGGCTTTGACCGGGCCACTCAAAAAAGGCCGGCGAGCCGCAGGTTGAGTATCGCTAATATAGAGAGTCGGATGAACATGAAATCTGTCCCGGCTCAAAGTCCTTCCATTGGCATGGTGTGGAAGTTCGAAGAGGGTAAGTATTAGTTCAGGTGTCGTTCTCGTCATCTAACCATGGTTCAAAATACCGAGGTCCGTCTCCAATAGCTCTCGTGTTGCTTTATGTACGAAGTTAATATTCACTCACTCGCTCAATTATTATTTAAACAAGCAAACAGTGGAAAGATGAACAAATTTGAATCTGATGAATTCATCCTTTCGCCAAGTAAAAATGACAACTGTATTTTCGCACGCATTTTAATCGCGAAAATTACCTTCCGAATTCGAAATAAAAATGGAAGAAAAGCATGCCTTAATTAAAGTTACCAAAAAGAAAAAAAAATGTGTGCCGTGGGATGTTAAAGATGAATAACAACTCTCTTAAACCGTAATGACTTTGTTTCCACAAAATACGAACTCGTTTTTTTTTTAATAATATCTTCTTATAATGCGCTTCCTATTCGCAGATGACTCAAATGAGCGAGGATTGCTCCCACAGCCGGTTGCGTGACAAATGCGACTTCTGCATCAGACCGAAGAGAAAAGAATCAGTGATTCAGAACGAGCCATCGCGTGATTTAAGGATCTTTTACTTCAAGTATCAGTCGTTTGGGATGCTCGCGGAATGCATGCAACGGGGTAGAGGCTGTTGGTGCGGGGTTTCTGTTGAGTGCTGAATATCGGGGATTTGTACTTCGCTGGAGGGCAACGATTGCTTCAATGAATGGGGCAAAATATAAGAAATTAATTTTGTAACATTGTTAACTTAGGTTATATTTTCCTTTAAAAAAATAAACTGAGAGAGCTATTTTAATGAAGAGCTATTTTTCTTACGCGATCATGATCCCCCCAGACTGTTTTTAGTTTTAAGTTTCCGGAAAGATTTTTGGGGATTATTTACATCAGAGTCTATTCTGTTGCTTTCTGAGAAATATTAAAGGAATCTTCTTATTATAATGGTAATAAAGTAAACTATATGAGACACTTGGCACAAAGTAATTTCTTTGAGTTAGAGTATGGTGTGGGCAAACATTTTATGGATTGGAACAAAAAAAAAGAAAAATTTTGATGAGGCCCAAAACATTTTTGTTGTAAAATGCATAAGCAATTAAAAAAATAAAACATTTGGAAATTCTATAACAACACAGCAATGAATGGAACAGTAAATGACCACGCTTATTATGCTTTTTTTGCTTAAATTTTGAAATGGAATATACAGATCAATATATTCTCATTGACTCACATATATTTATTAAGAGGAGTATCATTTTTGCATTTGCAGTATTTTTAATTAAACATTATTAAAAATTCTCTAAAATATATTTTACATACGGAAAAAAAATCTATGGAAATTCTTGCATGTGGAAAAAAGAAACTTAATTAAATAATTCTTTTATGTACTAAAATTGTATTTTATTTTATTTATTTATTTTTTTTTTGTTTTGTTCTGCGGAATACTACTTTAGTTATCCAAACATGGAAGGATTAAACAATCATCTGAAATAAGTTGTAAAATAAATGTCTTTTTGACTTGATTCTCTGTAAGAAGTTTCATTGTAGAAAAGGCCAATATAATTTTATTGATTGCTTATTAATATCGCGCGCGGAATAAGAGCGAAAGTTGTTGGTGAAGTGTTCAGAGGGGAACCAAGTTTATATACTGAAGGTTATAGAGAAAAACGCGAGTCGAACGGAACAATCACTCCGCACTCAAACCTTCAGACAGCGATTTTTTTTTTTTTTTTTTAAAGAAAAAGAACCCAAAGAAAAAAAATTTAAATGAAATTAAATATTTCAAATTATATTAAAATCACGATACCTGAGTTAATATCCCACTCTCCAAACTTCCACACCACGTCGTCGTAAGGAGTTGAGCCTCGAAAGATGTAACGTGCAGGGGTGTCAAATCGTGTCCCGTATCCAGGATGCGGCCCACAATGAACATTGTTGCAGCCCGCTCATTATATCGTCACACAATAATGAATATTAAAATATCAAAATTACTCCCGATGTAAGAAACATAGTAGCAGAAAAAAGATGTCAGTGTCAGGACGTAAATATTACATTTTTCTTGTACTTTTATTTATGTTTATTATATATAATGTATATATTATTCGAAATAAATTTACGTTTCTGTGAATG
>BMAV01008449.1:0-31834 GCA_019973955.1 Trichonephila inaurata madagascariensis | reverse complement strand
ATCTCAATGGGTGGTAACTCTGAAAATAATGTGAATTTTTCAAAAATTCTAGTTGAGCCTCTATAGAGAGGTCTGAGCTATATACAGGCAAAATATTAATTTAACAGAAGCATTTTTCACAAAAGGAGAACATTTTGAAAAAAGATTATTTTAAGTTAATTTTTTGCCGAAATATTGTACTTAAATAATTTTTTTGTTGTTGTCAAAATGTCCTTAAAACAATTTTATACATGTATTCTAATCTGAGTGACACCAAATATCATGAAAATTATCCATTTATACGCTTTTTTAAAATCACGCCTCCGAACGTAGTCGGATACCTTAATAAACCCACACGGAACGTCTATTAAATGTACACAAGCTGTATCTTATGTCTGCTGTCCCACGTGTTTCTTCCTAGTATCAAGCTTGTAATACCAATCAAACCATATATTCCTATTCTACCCTGGGTAGTTATGTTTCAAAGTATTTTTAAGCCCTTTCTTTTGTTAGTAAACCAATTATAACAGAACGAGTTCATCTCCAGACAACGCGGCAGAATGGAGTGAATATAAAGTCATCAGTACGGACTTAATTCCACGGAGCAGCTATATTTTAGTACCATCGCGTGTGCGGCTGCATAAAATGGTATAACTCAAAAACTTTACTCTATGAATCTACTTTTTTCAAGGACATTTAAACAACTTGCTTTTCGGTACAATTACTAATACAGCGTTTTTAAATGATTTTTTTTTAAAAACGCTACTTTAAATTTTTTAAGAGATGGCTACTTTAAGGAAAGCACCGTTCCTCAGGATGATTTTTTTTGGACCTTTTTCAGGAATCTTTTTTGTTATAAGATTGGCACATTTTGAAAGTAATGAAATATTTTGATCAAGTGATTGACGTTTGAGGATTTTGACAAATGTCAGGAAGGGAACTCCTTGGTTCATTTTTGATCCGTCTTCCAACAATTTCTTTCACTTCAACTATCGATTTCTTGTCCTTTATAGTCAATGCATCCTATTATAAATATTTTTTAAGGGTCCCACAAACAAAATCAGGAAAATACGCTTTGAAGTTTTTTTTCTTACGGATATGCATAGATGTTTTAATTTTAGTCCTTTAATAAATCCACACTGTAAAGTAATAGGAGGAGTTTTAAAATTTTCATTACTATAAAATAATGTACGTAGATCAAACAACTCAGAAAAAAATTGAAACAAATCTGTAATTGCTTTATATCAATAATTTGAGCAAAATTTACTTTTTTTTATTGTTCTAAATCCCTGATAGTATTTTCTCAAAATTCATCATGTGTCTAGATACTTCTTCATTTGTCAAAACATTTTCCTTCATTCCAAATTTGTATTCCTCTAAAAATGATTGATTATTATACTAGATGCTTAAGCAGAACGGTTTTTTTTTCTTCAAAATTTTGTTTTTGCTTTGCATAACCTTAAAAGAAAAATAATTTTGTGCCTTGTTTGCGAAAAACAAAGAAATAGAGCATTTATAAAATGTAAGAAACAAAAGTGATTACTGTTAATATCCAAAAAGTAGGTCCCTCCCACCCTTAAATGTATGTTTTATACATTTTGGATCGAGAAAGGAAAAAAAGCGAACTTTTGTTTTTGAGATTACGGAGAACGCTTTTAATCAATCATTCTTTATTGAACTCTGAACTCTCTAAAATAGAGTGATGGGGATGGTGTCACAAGAAACAATGCGGTATCTCATAGAACCATTTTTCACATTCTTCCATTGTTGAATCAAACGAGGCTAAAGATAGAGGCTTTTGTGTGTTTCTTTTATATAAAAGGACGTTAAGAGCACTTCCGCCAGGAAAAATTAATCTCTGGCCTTATAACTTCACTTTCCTTGTTATTTATTAGATGGAGTATTTTTAATTTGCGGAAGTATGTTTATATAACTAAGCTCACTAATCATTTTTTTTTGTTCGTGCGCATTTCCCCATTCTTTGCGCCAGGCTTTCCTTTTGCAAATTGCATTCTTCATTTTCTCTGAGAGTTATTATAAACCAAAAAATCGTTACCAACCCACACAAAAAGTCTCCTTCCATCTAATGAATGTTTCCAATTTGTCAAACGAAAAGATAATCTCGAATTTCAAAAGCTGTAAACAAGTGAATACACATTTCCCTCTCCACCATTAAGATATGTAAATATTGTTCAAAAGAATTGGGTCGTGTGTTTCAGCAATTGGATTACAATTTATTTTGACATTCTTTTGAGGCATAACATTTATTGGATGGAAATGCAATGAGACATTTAAAGAAAAATAACAACACTATAAACAAGAAATGAAAAAATGTATCACATCGCTTAGAATAATGAGATTTGTTGCCACAAATAACAGTAGGTAACTCACAAAATATTAAAAATTATCTTGAAGAAAGAAAAACCTTAAAATATCGTCTTCGATAAACTAATAAATTAGTTTGCAAAAAAATTTAAAAATAAGTATAACTTTTTAAACAGTATAAGTAACGATTAATTGCTTTAAAGAAATTAACAATGCTTAATAATTAGCTGTTAATAATATTAATAACAGTCAGTATGAAGTGTTTTTTATAAGAATTTTGGAATGAAATATTACGATTTTTTTTCGCTTTGTTCTTGAATCGAGAATGCATTGTTACCGACGAGTTATTCCCAAATTAAAACAATGCATCCATGTAATAAATTTAAAACGCTGGTTTTATTTAATTAAATATTTTAATTGAAAAAATGTAATACGTAACAAACATTTTACGTAATTTGTAAAAACGGAGTTTTATTTAAAATATTATCCATACATCTTATATACATTTTATTTTAATTTTTAATTTCAATTATATGAAACAGAAACTTAATAAAAAGTTTTGCCTTTAATGAAGCTCAAACAGAGTATAAATAGTTTGAATAGTATCGCACTTTTTATAACATAAAAGTAATACATTTTATTATTTTGAGAAAGCTATATATATCACATGGATATATTTTAAATTTCGCCGTTCACTTGATATCGGAACATTTTGAAAGAATTAAAATTTAAAAAGTAGTTTCCCATTTTCATTAAAAAAAAATTTTCAATCATGAGTTGCAGATAAAATGTCCATGAGCGCGTGGCTTTATAAGCATTCATTTCTTTTGGGAGATAAACCATACAAAACAGTTTCCTTCTTTGAAATCTGATAATGAAGGGTGTTCTGGACAGTCTTGAATAAGCATTACGGGTATGAAGTGAACTGAATTTACTTTGATTAAAATACTTTTATAAAAGCTAGTTTAATAAAAAAAAGCGAATTTCTCGTGTTCTTTATAAGAAAAAATTCTGAATAAATAAAAGACTTTACCGTTGTGAATATTATTTAAATATATATATATATATATATATAGTAAATAAAGATTGCATTATATGTACCTGTTTGAAATTCATGCATTAGAAATAAAGCGAATAACTTCTAAAGCAGACTTTTAAAATTGTGAATTTTTTTTTTCATTTCCTAGATAAAAATTGCTGTTTAAAATAAATATTTTTTTCATAACTTGCCTCTTAAAACCTTGAGGAATAAAACTGTATTCCGAATCTCATATTTTCCATACTCAAATGAATTTTAAAATTATTTTTAGTGCTTAGTGACAAAAAAAAGAAATATCTTCATCTCTCGAAAATGTTAAAATAAAGCGAAGCAAATTCTCTCATTAACGCACAGACGGCAGTTTGTTTAATGGTAACGAAAACTCATTAGTGTTTTTCTCGTCTTTTGTAACCTTCCATCTGAAAGAAAATATTAAAAAAAAAAAAAATTAAAATTTAAAAAAAAAATCCTACGCCAAAACGTTAATTGTTCGATGTAACGGTGGCTAGTTTCTAAAGTCAATGAAATTTTAAAACCCATTACCTCTCATGTAATGAAGAGAAAAAAAAATGAAATAAAGTTACGTTTTTATATATTTTTCTATCAAGTCGCGCTAATCTAATAATTTCTGATGCATTTTCATTTTAGAGGGGGCGAAACAGAATTTTCTCAAAAGAAAAACACATACACGCACTTTTAGCACAGTGATAAGAAGCCCCAAAAAGATAAAGAAAAAAAAACCTTACCATATTTTGCAAACCTATGGAAAATGGGCTCGTTGTAGAAACTGAGATTTTTTGAAAAATATATTGCCTTCAAAATGTTCTATAGATAGAGCCGGTGATTCCGTAAACGCGGTAACTGTAAAATGGTTGCTCCATCAGAAAAAAGCAATTTGCACGGACTGCTATTTTGAGCCACGGAATCTTTCGAATATTTTTCATTTTTTTTTTTTTTTTTAATGGGAAAAATATATCGAAGACGAGGCTCTTTCTACTAAAAATAAGATGTTTTAAAAGTTCCAACTCTCTGCTGCGATTCTTCAAACGTTGGGCAATCTATGTTGGAATATGTGTGTGGCGAAATAGATTGTCATCCCTTCTGTTAAGGCTGTTTTCGCCATATGTACGAGGGCGTGAACTTGACACGGAGCACATTTTCGGACAGAAAAAATGCCTAAATTTTTATAAAAATATGTGACACTGTAACTCATGCATTTGTTTATAATATATTGTTTTTAAAATTTCAAAATATTTCTTAAATAATTAGTTTTTCCTTTTAACATGTGAAGGGACTCATTTAGCATTACGATATAGGAAAAAAAATGCAAAACACATTTTATAAAAGAAAAAATGTATCAAAAAACTCGGATAAAAATGAGTATCATAATAAACTAAGTGATTCTCTATAGGATAGTGCAGCCAGAATATAATATTAATATTTGGGTACTTTTATATCTGAAAAAATATTCCGAATTTGGGTCCTATTCTTTAACATTAGCCGAAGATAGCCTTCAGTGCACGCAGGTTGAAGGTATAAAAAAATTTAATTCTAATTTAAAAACTTTAAAAAATTTTCTTGGTTATTTTATTACCAATGCATGTGCAATCTTAAAAGCAAAAGTTTTTAAATACCTCTTTTACAAACACAAAATACATAAAAATTGTTAATTAAAAATGATATTTTTCGAAGTTATTTAGGGCCAAATATGTCAGAAAATTGTTCAAAACCAAACAATTCTGGCATTGTGAAAGCATTTTAAATATTTAAAACAAATTGGATGTATTCTGATATTTCTGTGTGGATACTTTAAAATTAATCATTATTTTTTTTTTATTTTACCACACTTGAAGATAATATTGGAAAGGAATTATCTGTTACTTTTGTTCTATGAGAAGTACCTGGGTGAGGGAGGGACCGAAATTCCTTCACTCATTCCTTTTAGAATCAAATCTTATTTTAGAACTGTTAGAGGGTGTCAAATTAAACTCTCTCTCTCTCTCTCTCTATTTCGTTACTCTATTTTCAAAAAATATTAAAAATATAAATAAAAGGAGCAAAGAAAGGTGAATGTCAGGTTTATTTGGAGTCCTAAACTAACATCCTATTTTTGAACATTGAAATGTCTAAAAATCTCGATACAGCGATTCACTCTTTTCTGCATTTGTGTAATTAGTAAAATATTTTTTCGTAATCTTATTTTTCTCAGTTTTCGTTTTGTTTTCAGATTCGCGAGAGTGAGGAGGGTGTATAACACCTATCACACATTATTTGGAGAACAGAGAAATTTCATGATTTATTGGTTAGAATACATTTTATCAAATATTTGCAACACAAATTGTGTGCATTAGGAGATACACTTCTTTAACGCTCTTGACTCATAAATATGCGAGCAAATGTTTGTGAAGTTTGGCTGATTTTAAAATGGGATTTTAAAGCCATGGACCTCAACCAAATTTCTATCAGACCTCCTGTGACTGCTGATGTTATTTATATTCCCAACCGGTGTGTCTAAAGAATAATAGTTGAAGTACCTATTTCATCTACAGCCAATGAGCACAAAATGTTGCATCGCGTGGTTTTAGGAAAGGCAAGGACAATCCATTTTGAAATTTCAAAAAAATAAAGACATTCTATTGACGCTCATTTACTGAGGATATTATAAGAACTTTCCACGGTTTGTCGTATTCATAAGTGGGAGACCTCTAAATCCATTTGTAATGTAGATTGGTATGTGAAGTAGTACTGATGATATTTTACTTAAAATAGAATATTAATAATAAAAAGTAATGTGTAACTAAATTGGTATAAAAATAACTTTCAGATATCCATTTATCAACGCAATCTGCCCAACATGAAAAAATTAATTATATTATACATAAACTTCTTAATTTAGCTCTTATTTTGCCCTCATTAGCAATTTTGCTCAGCTTTGACTAGATTTGCGAAAAATATCCAAATTGGTAATCAGATGACGGCATTCTTGACCATAAAGCAGTGCTTCTCAAACTTTCAATGTTTGCGACCCAATATTCAATCATAATTTGCATCGCACTCCCCTCCGTGCAATAACAATGTTTTAAATTCAATAATACTATACTTCGACGCTAAACCCACAATACAACTTTCACCTCTTAAGTCCCTCCAACATATATAAACGTCTCGCTCAGCCAGTGTGTTAATGGTCCCCAGACGTATGTATACGTCTTTCTGAAGTACTATCTTTTCTGTGAACTGTTATCCATAAAATTATTCCGAAGGCTTTGGAAAGCAATAAAATGACATTGACAGTGTTTATGAAGGATTTACTTGTTTCAGAGTATTTGATCATTTATTCCTTCTCCACCCCCCACCCTCTCAATACACCACATACGCTTATCTACGTGCTAAACGGTGGCATTGGGGAACGAATTGCGTAATTTTTTGGCATTTTTGGAATTAATGATACATACCGTACAAATTATATCCAGATAAGTGATAATGTTGGCATGTAATTTTATATATGATAAATCCATGGGGGCACTCGCAATTATTAAACTTGCCCTTAACTCAGTATTATTAAATAATTATAAAATATATCGCGCAATATACTGATACATTTATAAGTGCATTATAGTGTAAATGAGTATTTTATTTCTTATTCTGTCAAGAATGTATTCGTTTACTTTCAGTAAGTTAATAATTTATGTAAATAATCTTTATTTTCGACTTTTCAATAGGCTCGCGCCCCCTTGTAGGGTTATCAGGCCCCCTAGGGGGCGCGCCTCACAGTTTGAGAAAAACTGCCATAAAGGGTTAAAACGAATAAAAGTACGACGAAGAGGAATTCGAAATCATAGCTCCGCACGTGTTTACTCAACCCATTATGATTTATCTACGAACGTGTTCCAATGAAAGCAGTTTTAAAAGGAAACAGGCAATAGCGGAACTCCAGATATCTGACCGAATCTCATGGTCCACTTCCCCCTCCCTGCCTATTCTGATTAATGGTCATCTGTAGAGAGATCGCTCTAACAAACAAGCTCCGCTTTTTTCAATTGTTAGAATCGCTTTCATGGTTTCTTGCGACACAATAAATTTAATTTCAAAGTGGAAAGAGAATTGTATCGTAAACCAAACTCCGTAAATTGTGAATGGCAAAAAACAAATAAAGTAGGAAGGAGGAATCTAATAAACGAGCTCTCTCGTAATCAATGGTGTTATTTTACTGTGTTATAAACTTGATTCATTATTATTTCATTCGTTATTTGTTTTTTATTTGCAGTTACACGATTTTTTTAACAACTTTTTTTTTTGCAATTAAATAATATTTAACACATTGAATACACGGTTTTGTAATTTTTTAAGCAATTTTTCTTGTACGATTCTTGGTATTTAAGGCTGCTTTCGGTGAAAGTACGAGAGCTCTAACTAAACGCGAAGCACATTTTCAGACAGAAAAATGACCCAATTTCCATGGAAATTTGCAATATTATAACTCGTAGCTCTGTTAACAATAGAGAGTTTTTAAAAATTTAAAAATATTCCGTGAATACTTTTTTTGTTTTTGTTTTAATACGTAAAGAATTAAAGCCCATTTAACATTATGGTATAGGAAGAAATGCGAAACACATTTTATACCAGAAAAAAGGAATCACCTCGGTTAAAAATGGGAAGTATGATAAAAAATGCTACTCTCTAAAGGATAGTGAAGCCAGAATATCATATTAATTTTTCATTTCTTTTATATCTGAAAAAATGTTCCAAATTCGGATCCTATTCTTTAACATTAACCGAAAACAACTTTAGTTAGTTTGTATATAAAATTTACTTTATTTAGTTAATTTAATTAACTTTTCAAGGATGATTTCTAAGCCAATAAGACAACTACCAACAACATTGAGAACTCTCGTAATCAATGGCATAATTGTAATTTCTTTCGAAAACTTATACTCAGTTTATCATTACTTAATGTGTACTAGCCTCCTTTATTGAAAGTTGTTTTGCTTTACTGTGATCAGTGGCCTTCAAACGTTTTCTCTCACGAAACCCTTAAAACTATAAAGTATTTTCGAAAAAACCCATCCCACAAAAGTCCTTTAGAAAAATATATCTTACAATAAAATTTAAAGAGAATGAACATATAGTCTCTCAAGAAAATTGATAAAAAATACTGTATTTATTATTAAAAATTGTTAGCGAGAAATTAATGCAGTTTATTCATTAATAATTTCTCATGCATCATATTTTGTGACTTAGATATATATGCTTGTATTTTTTTTTGTTTTTGTTTACACAAACTGTTGAAACTTAGCAAATAGTTTTAGTTATCTACAGACAAGTTTCATATTGTGCTTTGAATTTATTTCTATACTTTGTTTTCATTGCCACTTACGTTGAGAAACATTTTTCACTTAAACACATGAATTTGCAACCAAAAATTTAGATTTTAATGTCAAATCTGCTTAATGTATAACATATGTACAAAAATACATAAACATTAAAATTCATACAGATGTATCAATGTGTAAATGCAAAAAATAAATAAATAAAAAATAGTAGTAATATTTAAACAAAGGGGAATATATTTCACAATGAAAAGTGTGCATGCAGTTTTTACTTAAAAAAAACGTGATTAAAAAAGTTTTCACTTTAAAAATAATAATTACTTCTAAGCTTAACCGACCCGAGAGAGGGAGAGTGTGTGACGCTTCATTTTCATTCACTGTTCAGCAAATACGTGCCTAAAGAAGTTTTCACGTCAAAATTTAGGCTACTATAGTTCAAAGCATTCGGTAAACATATTTTATTTGTATGTTGGCTCTAAACGTGAAAAAAATTATGTCGGGTAAGTTTTCTTAAGAAATTACATCCTAGCTGATTACCCAACAAATGAATAACTACACAAAAGCCTTTCTCACGGAGAAAAAATGTTTTCTCCTCTTACTTAATGTATCTATTCACATTTTTAGGCTTATCATAAGGCTTCGAATCATTTTCACACTAACTTCTGAATGAACTGCGTGGGAATCACCGTATCTGCATTGAGTGCTTCCCAACATAAAATGGGAACACTTATCTTTGAAAGAAATACTTGCTTATCTAAGGACAAACAAAAGGACTGAAGCACTGAGATCTAGAAAGTCGCTGCCATTGATAATCTAGCCCAGATCAGATGACTCTTTCGACAATGAGGTATTGAAGGTAGAGCGGTGCGTAACAATCCTTCTACCAAGAAAGGAAGCAGGTGCAGGACCCATAGGGTGCAATGGGATAAATATCTGCACATCGCGTTTTGAATACGAAACTTTAATGTTTAGCCAGATGTTTTAGTATAAATCCAAAATGAGATATTTACAAAATTTGTCATGATGACAAATTTTATACATTTATCTCAATTTTTTTTTAATTACCCTAAATCCGGCGTATAACGCGCACCCATACTTTCAGGCTACATTTTTTAACTTTTAGGTATATTCGCTGTATAACGCGCACCACGTTTTTTACAAAGGAAACCAGAAATGTATATGCAAGGCTCTTTTGTTTTTTTAAGTCATTTATTCGAGATATTATCCCAGGCTTTTGAAAAAAATTTAGTATATTTCTAGAAGAAATCTTTAAGTTCACTAGACATGTCATTTCTTTTGAATAAACAGTATTAATGTCTATATAGAAGTCTAATTTTTTTTTAATGCTCATCTTTTTTTTTTATTTTTGAAGCTATCATTTTTATACCCGGCGTATAACGCGCACCCATAAATCTCGATCTTATTTTTTGTGTTCAAAGTGCGCGTTATAAGCCGGATTTTACGGTAACTTAAAAATTATTTAAATAATGTTTTTTGCTTAAAGTTTAGTCCAGAAGGAGATGATTAACAGAGTTATTAAACGCTTTTAAAATGAATTTTTTCATTGAACCTTAAACAAATTATAGATATATTCAGGATGAACAAAAAGTCTTCCCCCGCGCGATTATACAAATTCATCATAAAATAACAATTTATTATGATAATGTAACTTGTGTATCATTGGATAGATCAGTTAAAGAAGTTTATTTGTGCCATAAGGGTGGCGTTAATATACCTTCAAGAAGAACTCGAGGCAACATGTCTAAGTAACACATGAGTTTTTGCAGAAATAGCGTCGTTTCAAGAGTAAGTCGGATGTTTGCTTTATTTCACGAAACAAAATCGCTTATTAATGTTCAGCGTATATTTTAACATCACTATGGAAGCAAACGTTTTCATGAAAAATCGATGAAACAAATGGTATGAAATGTTTAAAGAAACAGACAGCGATCTTCCTTGAAGCACAGCGTTAACTGAAGCAATTGCTGAACACGTTCGGCAAATGTTTTAAGAAGGTCCAGCACTTGAATTTTCGAAAAATTATAGATTTTCACTTTCTTATATTTTTTAAAAGTTCAAAAATTTCTTTTTAAAATTATATATGATATGAAAAAATATGATAATTAGAAATATATTTATTTATTTTTTTAAATGAAGCTACTCCTTGACGCGTATCAAATGAGCTCTGCTAGGAGAACCTGTGTTTCCCCTTGCATAAGTTTCTGATGAGCACGAATCCATATGATGTTCTAGTGGAAAAATTAGAGTGTATTGGGCTCCCCCCCCCCAAAAAAAAGTGTACGGGTACACGTCTTTTGGATCTTAAAATTGAAACAGAGAAAAAAAAAATTAAGTGATTGAAAAGGCGTAAGAGAAATCGTAACTAACTCATTGACATTTTAATATCAAAAACTCAAAGATGTTATAGTATGGCTATTATAAATAGTATCAATGATCTACGTAGCTTAAAATATGCTGTGTGTGTGTGTGTGTGTTTATTTTCATTTTGTCTTCAAACGAGAGCCCTCAACATGGACTGTGTCCTGCGGGTATAAATTCATAGTGCTAAGGCAGAAGCAGAATGTAACGAAAGGAACTATGATCATATACACACACACCATACTGAATTAGATGACACCAATATTTAGAGATCAAGGTGATCCTATGCTATTAATAAAATGTTTACATGGAAAGACCCAGAACCCAAATGAGTCATTTAATAACACCATATGATCAGTGATTCCAAGATCTATGTTTGTGGAATTAAATCTCTAAAATTAGGGGTAAATAGGGCTATGCACAGTTCAATATGAGTCATATAACAAAATTAATGGTATTAAAACATTGTGATTTTGTACCAAATTATAACTGTGCGTCACACATGCTTCAAAAAAACTAAATAAACATAGGATTCGTGTAGTCCAAAGAAAGCATCTTAAGATGCCAAAAAAAGGCAAAATTGTTAAAAATAATGGAACGAAGAAAACTAGGAGAGTCTTTTGTATCAGTAGAGAGTTAAAAAAATGCTTCTAATACTTTTGGAAAGTACCAAAAAAAGTAAATGCTTAAAAAATTACAAAATTTTACTTTAAGGCCTGTTTTCTCAAAATGCAATACTTTTCACTTTATATACCTTTTTTCAAAAAATACTTATTATATAATCCTCAAATTTTCACACAGTGACCATAATTTTAACATGTTTATATATTTTAATGGAGGTAATTAGATATATCTAGCAAATACTTTTAGATGTGACTTTTTAAACAAAATTTTAGGGAAAAAAATTGGACAATTTTTAAAAAAATCATGATTAATCTCTAGTTTTTAATAAAAAGATAAAACCCTTCGTTAAAATGTTATTGATAGTACAAATAATTTACTGTAAAAAGTTTATTCATGAGAAGTAAGTAGTTTCTGAGAAAATAGTACATAATTACGCAATTCCCAATACGCGCGTGAGGGATTATAAATCATAATACCCTCTTCCTGAAAAACAACTTCGAAATTTGTAGCAGAGCTCTGTTAGGAATTCTTAACTCCATCTCAAAGAAGAACGATGGATTTTGTAATATGTGAGCTCTTTCCATAAGAAACTAATTCAATCCTAAGTATCTCTCGAGGAGATTCCTATTTCTAAATTTAGAACGAAAGAACTTTTGGTTCGTCAACGATCCCGAGTCAATTAAAATCTCGAGAAAAATGCATGCGCGCGGAAACACAGAATAAATAACTTCTCAAGGGGGTGCGTAAATTATCGTCCGATCAGTCAGGCAAAATCTTTCATCAGAGTGGATCAAATCTGGCGCTGTTTACAAGAAGCGTATTTAATGGGTTCACTCCATAACAATTGAATGGAAGTGCGTGGGGGGTGGACGTCACTGGAATAAAGCATCTTGACCCCAAAAAGTTTTACTCTCAAGTCAGTCCTCTTTCATTTTCAATATTATTTAATCCCCTTTGACCTTTCATCCTTAGAAAGTGCCTCGGATTTCAATCTCGAGCTGAAAACAAAGAATAGGGGTCGGGGAGCTCGGGCATTGTGTTCCCTTTTCTTAAATCCGGCCTTAACACTCGATTTGTTTGTCATCGAACGTTGTCGGGAGCTATTTCAAGAACAAGGACAGCGCTCGCCCCAAGAGCCGTCATGTATTGAACTGGTTTCTAGGAATAACTTTCTTGCTACTTTGGAAGTGGAATGAAGTCATTGGCAATTCGAATGGGTCTCGTTTTTTATTCACGACCGTGTAAGCCTTGTGGGTCATCACTTTCCTAATGTTACTTACTTCTCTAGAAGGAAATGAATGTATCACAAGTCTTTCGTTAGAGCTTACAAGGTTTTGCACCGGGGAGTCTGTAATCCTTCCGGGGTAAATGGATTATAAGAGCTATTGAAGAATAATCGTTCCATTAAAAAAAGTCTACAAGTTATTATCGAAAACACGCAAGCGACACTTGTGAAAAAATATCTGTAAATCGATTCATTTTAGAGGGGCGTAGCTACCACCGTATCAGCCGTATCAATGATTCGGGGCCCCCAAGCTACAGGGGTCCCAACATATGTGAGGAAAATCTGTTAATATATTAAGGGGCTCCTTAAAAGGGTATGCAAGATATTTTGATACGGGACCCACTCAGGACTAGCTATGCCAGTGCATTTTAGGTAATAATAACCTTAATAAATGGGTCACCCTCAAACGCCTGTGATTGATTGATTGATTGAATTTTAACGTCGCACTGTTCAGCTACAAGAGGGCTTTTGGCGGCGGACCACGTCATTTTGAACCATGGTCAAGTGACGTGGACGGCACCTGAGATGGCACCCCCCTTTCCTAACTACCACACCAACGGGAGGACGTTTCAGCTCTCGACAGATTTAACGTGCACCGCCTCAAACGCCTGTGAAAATGTAACTGTGATCCTAACATAAACTTCTATTACGAGCTTTTGTTTAGTTGGAAACTTTGTTTACTATTAGGAATCTGCTTCACTACGATACCTTTTCAAAGTAAATTTCTTTCGAAAACAGAAGAAACAAATTTCTGAGACAAGTTATTTAAATAGATCAGTTTGTATAAAGTTATTATTTTTTATCATAAATACAGCATAGTGCTTTTTTATAATTGCTGGTATAATCCTGAAAAATTACACTTTATTTAAAAGTGAAAATAATTGAGGAAAACAGCATACAAATTATATAACTGCTCTGAGATTCAATTCAGATACAGTAGTGAACTCGCGTGGCCGATGTTATTTCCATCGAGTCATCATGGCAAAAAGAAAAGTTATATACATAAAATCTGTCCAAGTCTTCTAGTTGCATGGTGTGGAAGTTTAGAGATAATGTCATTTGATCGGGGTTCAAAATGACAAGGTTCATTGTCAATAGCTCCCCCCCTCCCTGAAAGCCCTCGTGTTGCTAAGCAATGCGACGTTAATATTCACTCACTCACCATCAATGCGATTTTAATCAACACTCAGACATTCGATCTAATTAAATACTTTTTGTGCAACATATTCAAACAGCAGCAGTTTCAAATAAATTTCTTAGCTTGTATATTTGAATCATTTTAGTTCAAAAAAAATAATCTTGCAACGTATTGAAAATAGAATTGAAAAAAAACGAAACATTATTTAAAGACATGGCATTTGTGAGTACGTAAAACATTTAATTGTTAACAAAGAGTACATCAGGCTAAACATTAAGACCAAGAAGAATGTCAAGAAAACCTTAGGTTCTTGGGAAATTTATTTTAAAAGACAGGATACAAACAAATAAGAAAAAGTCTTATTTACAAAACTATTGAGAGTTCAAGCTAACAAAAAAAAAAAAAAAAAAAAAAAAACAAAAAAGAAAAAAAAAAAAAAAAAAAAATACATTGATTTTTCCTACGCAATCCTTTTTTTCTTCTTAATTCATTTCATTTGTAAATATTTCTTTTAAAGGTTAGGAATATATATATATAGAAATTTGAATAGGTATCGGCCAAATTTGTTGTGTCTTATGATTACTTTTTTTCTCCTAATAAATATCTTTTATGAAAAGTGTAATTTTTTTAGAAAAAAATTTAGGGTTTTCTTTGTAAAGAATAAGAAAAGAAGGGTCGCCCAACCGGTATAGCGGTTAGAGATGCTGACTGCGGTGCTGTATGGACTGGGTTTGAATCCCGGAGAAGACATGGATGTTAGTAAATGAATAGTGCCTTTGCGGCATGGGGATACTCTAAATAGCCGCCGAGCCGCAAGTCTTCTCGTGTAGTTGGTGGAAGGGGAAGAGAGGTGAATGGCCCCTGGCCACCCCCAGGGTTTTCACCCTCTAAATTGGGGTGGAACCGAGCAAAATCGTACTGTCACCTGCATGGTGCTCAAAGCTAAGGCTGACGACATGCGTAAGAATTCTAGCCCTTAGCCGCAATGAATTTCGCGGGTCTCGATCGGACTACAGGCGGGTGGCATTAGTCACAACAACAACAAAGAAAGCACTGCATTATATAATTAAAAAAGTACTTTTAAGAGATCTACAATCCTGTTCTCTCTTTTATAAATTGGTTGGTTTTACTCGCCTAATTATAAATAAGTTTTTAAACAGGAAAGAGGCCCACACATACACGAGTTTGGTATCCTAAAGAACAGGATTGTCACCTGTGTTGTGACCGTTGACTCAAGATTTGCCTTGTAGAGTAGGCGTGTCAATACTCAAAGCTGGAGAGTGAGTTGCTCGCCCAGGGATTCTCTTCGTCAGTTGGTCGTTGTTCAAATTAAAGAGATCGCCTGAATCGCCTTGTTGTTTTTTTCAACATGTGCCAAGAGTAAACAATCAATTAAGCCATGAGTCTAAAATTTATTCTGCAAACACACATTATGGGAGAAAATTAATTATTTTTGGTTTTGTGTGAGTGAATATTAATGCCGCACTGTTTAACTACACGAAGGCTTTTGGTGACGGACCTCGTCATTTTGAACCATGATCAAGTGACGAGGACGACACCTGAGCTGGCACCCTCTCTCCTAACTACCACACCAACGGGAGGACGTTTGAGCTCTCGACAGATTTAACGTGCATCGATCCCCTACACGGCGGGTCTTTAGAGGCACTGGACTCGAATTTGTGACATGCCAGCCACGATCCGACATCTTCACCACCAGGCTACCGCGGCCACTGGTTTTGAGATATGTGTGTGTGTGTGATGCTGAAATGTATTCCAGGTAGTAACATTTATAACTCCTTTTTTTGTTATGTTTCTTCAGAAAAAATTATAATGTATGTAGGGGTGTATTTTATATCTATAGATGGCTTTTTGTAGTGTCAAGGGGATATATATATCTACAATGTATTTGCTTGTTATCTGTTCTTTTTGATAATGGAAATGTCCTTTAGATTAAAATAGATTTATGTTTTATCAAACAGTTACATTTGATTTTACTGTAATAAATTACTTTTTTAGTAATTTCCGAATTGCATTATGCATATCCTTTACTATGGATGGTACATGATTCTCTGTGTGTGTGCGACTTTCGTTTCTCCTCCTCCTTTGCTGTTTGGAGTCCTAAAAAGCAAGAGGCAGTCAGAGATGTTTTTTAAAGTTTTAAAAAAAAATATTCAGGTCGGTTAAGATAAGGGCAATGTATACTTAATCGTTTGCGAATGACAGCACAATGAAATTTCAACGATGAGTAACGAAAGATCAATTCTAAAGGAACACCGTAATTTTCAAGAAAATGGCAACTGGAATATTTTAAACATTTGATCATTGCATTATTATATTATCTATGTCTGTATGCATGAAAAGTAATGAAAACAATAATAATAATTCATTCAGTTTTAAATTTTCACTTCAATAAATGTTTTTTTGTTTCCAAAAATCTGATATAAAGGTACATATTTTTATGTGCGGCCCGCAAGGTCATTTGGGTTGGCTACTCCTGCCTTGCATTATTATAGAGTTCACACCCAGAACCGTTGCTGTGATCATCGACCACACACCCCGAGCCCCCTCTCTCTAATTCGTTCGCTTACCAAAAACAAAAAGCGCGTACATATGTATCGCCATCTATTGAAGAGGATGTAACCCATTGACTGGGATTTATTTATATATTCCTTATCATTTAAAATCTGTATGTAATAAAAAATAACATCAAAAAAATCAATTTAAAAAGATTGTAGAAAAATTACATACTTGAAAGACTAGGTACTTCTGCATGTTCCTTTACTTTTATAAATTTAAAATTAAAAAAAAAAGAAAAGAAAAAAAAACACTGAACCTTTAAATTATGCAATCAGGAGTGTTATTTTCTCTCAAATTTTATATTAAATCTCTTTTGAAACCCAAAACTTAATCGAATTTATCTATTCACTTTCCACTCTTTCAGTAAGTCTTTGTTTTTCAATTATCGCGCATCTCTTAGCTCGCTGCGATAGAAACAATCATTGGCTTTTGAAAAATAACGACGTCTACGTAGCAGCTGTGATGGAACGTTCCCTTTACATAAGAGATTTCTCCAAAATACGAGCAATTACTTGCAACAGAGATATACGCAGATATCGTGTAGGATTTACAGAGAAAATCCGTCTCAAAAGATTCACTTCTCAACATAGTGTTTCAATCTGAAAGGAAAAGACGCTTTAGATTTGTTACCTACTATTTATATTCGCTAACAAAGAACACAGATTTTCTTTTAAACCCGCCTTTTAAGTAACGCAGCCGTGATTAAGGAGACGTAATAAACATTTATTTTTTCAGAAAGAAGGAACGTGCTTTCTACGTTGCATTCGGCAATTATTCCTCCTTTTTCATGGAATGTATTGCTTACTATAAAAGCTATACAAATAGAAGTTCATGAAAAACTTTGAAATCGTATGCCATTTGAATTATATTTATTTCAAAAATCCTATGTTACTTATACAGTTTGGAATTTTTAAAGAAATTTAGAAGTATATATGTTACCGCGCTAAAGGGTAGAAATCAGTTAATCTGCAAATTAACTAGGTGATCGGAACATTAAATAGGATGATTCTTTAAAGTGCGGAAAATCCTTTCATTTCTAATATTACCAAGGTATTCTGCGAGTTACCTAGATAATCAGCACATTACTTACTAGGCACTCGTAAAAAGTGAAAATAAAATCTTTAGGTTGAAATTAAATGTAGTTTATTTATTTTTTGATATCAGAATCAAATTAATACATTTGAACGCTCAGCGCATTATTTGACAGAATCAAAGTATAATACAAAGACGAAAACGGATTAAAATATTATTAGAATTAAAGACATTAACATAATGTTATTTATTTATGTTTAGTACCGAAAAAATCAAGTTAATACAATCAAGCAGAAGAAATCTGTGGATAGAATCAAACCATCCAATCAATGACAAATATAATATAAAGAATCGAACTTTTAATATTTAATTTGTTTCTAGAAAATATTGGTAGTGGTAATTATTGTAAATTAATTCACAAGGAGTCTTTCTTTATTTGGTAAATAGGTATATATAATATAGTGTTTTTAAAATTTCAAAATATTACATAAATAATAGAAATGATAGGGGAATGTGAAGGGATAGCTCATTTAGCATTACGGAATAGGAAAAAAAAAAAAATGTAAAACACATTTTATAAAAGAAAAAATGTGTTAAAAAACTCGGATAAAACTGAGTAGTATGATAAAATAAGTCTACAGGATAGTGTAGCCAGAATAGAATATTAATGTTTGTGAATACTTTTATAACGGAAAAAATACTTCGAATTCGGTCCCTATTCTTTAATATTAGCCGAAGATAGCCTTAAAAGAAATGGCATACCTCATGAACTAAAAGAGTTGTTGTTTTAGAGTATACTATTTTTTCTGTGATAATCCCCCTCGAATAAATGACTTGAAAACAAAAGAGTATTGTTTACTAACATTTCAGACTCCTTCGTAAAGGAGGGGTTGTGCGTTATACGGCGAACGCGTACTTTAAAATAGAAAAATGCAGCTTGAAAGTATATGTGCGCGTTATACTCTGGATTTTACGGTATTTCTATATGTAATTTTAAGCTATTTAATAAATATTTAAGAATATTTATTTTTGAAATCCTGCACCTTGCATACATTTCCTGAAATTCTTATGAATTGGTATCGCAAAGATTGATTTTTGATAAGTAGAGTTGATTTAAGAGCGAAAACTAATGAAATTCAGAATTTTTTTCCGGAATTTTATACTTCCTAACGCTAAAATTCAGCCCAAAAATTTACAGTTGGGTTTATTTTTACTTTGCAAGTTTATTTCTTTTAATTTTATGAGAACATAAGTAATTTTATTGCCCTCAAAAAATAAAAGTGTTACTGATTAAAAACATGTATTATGTCCACACTTGAAAATACTTTTTTACATGAAATAGGTGTACGTCTTTTGAATATATGTGAAACCAGTTAATTTTCTTGTCTCGAATTTAAAAAGAAACCTTCTTTTGTTTTTAAAATTTAAATTTGTATAGCAATATTTATCACTTTTTTTACAACTGTGCGCAATTTTTCCTGAATGAAATACTCGTATAGCATAATGAGGATGTGGGTTCCTAGTTTTAACAGATTACACAAGGCCTTTGTTACAGGTCAGAATCTACAAAATCATTTCTTCGCGTGTCTCACGAACTACACCTGCGCTGAAGTGGGCTATTTTATTATACTTTATTTTTGCCCCCCAGCCATTGCACGTGCGAAGGAATGAACTAGAAACGACGCGAAAATAGATTCAAGTTCACCATTTTTCCTTTTCAGGAAAAAAGGAGAGGAGTGATAAAAACGAAAAACGATTACAAGGTTGCATTTCATATCGTACGCATTTACGTTACACTACATTAAGATGGCATTTGATATTATTGGGAAGCATACTTTTGTATTTTCATTCAAACTGACAATGCGCAAATCTACAGTAGTACCCATATGCATTCACTAAATGAAATTTGAAATTCAGTGTTTGGTGTATCAAAGATGGATTCGAATTAAGCACAAACATGATAGGAATTTCCAATACTTTTTTTTTTATTCTTGATCAAAATGTCGAAAAATACCTACACGTTTAGAATAGTTTTCAACTCGAAACTTTTGTCGAAATTTTTAACATTACTTATCTTTAAATCAAGTTTCCTCACAGCTAAGCTTGAAGGTTTACTGTCAATTCAAGTAGGTCTACTGAGGATCTTCTTGAATCTCTTTGTTAGATTATTAATAACCTCGAAGCCGTCACCGATCGCGTTTGGCTAATGTCGTCCACTAACGCCTTATGGCATTTCTTCGGTTAATCTTGATCTATTCTCTTAGCTATTCCTTGCCCTTATTCTTGTATAATATTTGATAACCAAAGCTCATAAAGCTTGTAAGTTGCTCACAAAAAGAAGACTCATATCAAACAATTTCACTAAGTAGTCCTAGAGCCTAGTTATATATATATATATATATATATATATATATAAGGGAAACGTGCGTGAAAACTTTCTACAAGAGATATAAATTTTTTGCACGCAATTGCAATCGTGTATGAAATATAAATTGTATTGATGATCTATTAAGAACAACATAGATGATCCTTGTGCAGGGACACTTACCACTATTGTGTGTGTGACCGACTGGGGTCAAAGCTTTCGTCCTCTGCTGGAGTCTCGTATCTTTTTCGATTTGGTCTCAATAAAATCATGATACAAATGATTTCAATTGATAAATATTATTCCTGAACTTGTTCTCCAAAAACAGCTAGGAATTTCGGATTATATGCCAACCGACAACAGTAGTGAGACATTATTATTTACGTCATATCAGTTGTCCGTGTCTAAGGCATCGTTCATTTGTCAAAAGATGGCAGTGAATCGAGTGGGTTTAAGCCTAAGTTTACGAGATTCTCGCCCATTTACTTTGTTAGGATTACGTTTGTTCGAGAATGTGACGACATATGCTACATACTATCTACTTGAAGGTCCTCAAGAAGGTCCCCGTTACTGTCTCTATGGACTTTTTTTGTAAGCCGTAACCTCGGTTAAGATTTTCTATTTTTGCTGTTACTAAATAAATATCTTTTTGAATTCCAAAAATGAAGAATTTCCAATGAATATTTAACAATAAAAAAGTTGACTTATGCATGTTTTTCATCTGAAAATGTGGTCAATATTTGCTAAACTTGTTGAAGTACTGTAGGCATGACAAAATAATGCTTTTGACTAGTGTTAAATTTAAGATTTTTCTCTGACAATCGCACATCTTTAAGCGTATTAAAATATGAACGTGAGTACTAATTTATCCATGGAAAAGAAAATAATCATTATAAGTTGTCTCTCTTTATCTCAAATCTCAAATTGATATTTTTGATTCTTGTAATATAGCACAAAAGAAATAGCTCAGTGATGGATAATTTTTCTTAGCTACTTAAAATGAAAATAATGATGGAAGCATTTGTTTGGCTTACGTAGAACAAATTAAATAAAAACAGAGAAATGGGGATTTTAGATTTCATAAATCTACTGATTTTGTCTTAACTTACATATGAAAACTGTAAACTTCACTTTTATCAAGAAAATATTTAAATCAAATAAAAATTACAGATACATCCAAATAGAGTAAAATATTAAATATTTAATTTAAATATATTAAAATGTTTAACTAAAATTGAAATATATAAACTAAAAGAATTGTTATGCTGAATTTAAAATCCCCATAAAATAAAATATAATGAACAGCCAGCTTCATATCACTAAAACATTTCCAGCACACGTATCTACAATATACGCATCTGCGTATAAACACAAATTTCTCAAGGCAGGAAATATTAATGGAATTGAGGTTTAATCGCAATAAAAGTAAATATATTTATTAACATGTAATATTCTAAGATTCTTTCTAACAAAAGAGAAAAATACACTCTAACACACATATAGCATACATAATTTTAAACTATTTTTAACTCAAAGTATATTTTTTTTCTTGAGTATACAAACTTTCTTTACAGAAATATTTGTAAAGAAATCAAACGAATTTACTGTGGAAATACTGAGTGAGGTATTTACAAATATAAGAACAATAAAAAAAAGGAACATAAAATGTTAAAAAAAGTTTTAAAATGTACTGTTTTAAGTTTTAAATTACAAAAAAAATTAGTTGAAAAATTCATATACAAACGTACTTAAAATTCAACAAACTCATAAAAGAGAATTTTCAATTTTTTTCTTCATAGGCACATTTTAATACTGTATAGAGGAAAACACAGCTGAGAATTAAATATTTGCTACTGTGCTCATTTCGTACATAGATTTATTTATATATTCAAAATTTTACTTCTTAAAATATTCCACTCACAAGATAAATTTAGAATAATTGTTTTCGAATTTATTTTTACAAAAAAGAAAAAAAAATTCATTTTTATTTTCCACAACCTCGAGCACAATAGTTCGCAATCTCATCATATATTATTTTGTTTCAACTCAAGTAAGGAAAAATGTTAAAATTTATTAAGTAAAATATCTGAGTTTTTTTAAACTTTAAAATTACAGTTAATTTTTTATTTTATATAGTAACATTCAAGAAAATATTTTGAGATATTTGTCAGCTTTTAGCCAATTTTTAACTCGTGCATGAAATTAAACATTGTTTTAAAGACGTTTCCCCGTATGGAAAACCATTAATATAATAGAAATCCATTAAATAAAAGTTCTGACTCCATTTAAAACATTTCGACTTGATTCACATCCCACGTACGTCAACCAATTTCACCAAGGATTAAGAAAACTAAATACCCTAATCAAGAGGTCTAAGATACAAAACATTTTATTCAGCCAAATATTTTGAGATATCTACCATTTAATCAGTTTTTTTTTTCTTTTTGCTTAAATTGAAACGCAAACGATAACACTTCATTTATATGTATATAAAAAAGATACATTTAAACCCATTTACTTCAATACAGATTGCCAGTAATTCATTCCATCAACAAATAACAGATCAAAAGAAGAAAAAGGAAAGAAAGAAGATTCGTCTCACCGGTTACCGCCACCAGCACGAGCATCTTCCGACCTGTCTTCATGGCAGCTTGGAGAGCGTTTGATGATCGGATCAGTGACCGTTGCAGACTGGCCTGCATCTTACAGGTCATCCCTTGTCTTATCCTCTTTCCCACTGACCCAGAAACATGAGGCCTTGGGGGGGGGGGGGCTTCGAAAAGTGAAGGCGCATTAGCATAGCGCTGAATTCTGGTGAAATTCGTCGCGTAATGATACGTAGGTTTGGTCAATTAAAGTGAAATCCACTGCCTTTATGATCTGCCAATTTTATTTTTTTCCTGCTTTCCTTACTTATTGAGTAATAATTATGTATAGATGCCTGAAATGGAGTCATTTTCTTTCTCAATACAAATAAAGCCGAGCAGTAACGTTGTTTGCATCTATTTTTTAGATTATAATAATGCAGGAAATTAATTACAGAAACTGAATGCGTTACTTTCTCATGAGCGTCAGAGAATAATTTGCTAATACCTTAAAGAAAACCCATAAAACTAAGATAGGTTGGGAATATTAAACAATAATAAAGCCGTGCATGGACACTTTTTGAAAGACTTATAAATTAATATTATATTTGTGTAATGAATTTTGAATTAAATGTGCATGTGTGCATATATAACTGACTTCGTTATTTGAACGCAACACTTAAGTAAGTATATAATTGTTTTTTTTTTCATGGATAATATATGTGATGGACTTTATCTCTTTCTTCCTGCCATATTCTGTAATTTTGAAGATTTTCATGTATGTGTTTTATGTTAGTCAAAATTCATCTTTTAATTTCAAACTAGAGTCTGAAAAGCGTCATCGTAAGCCCATAATTAATGCAGAATGTCTTTCTGGGGACCTACGCGGTCGCTACTTCGTACAATACCTGCTTTAATCCGTTGTCGTTGCATTCCTGACACCCATCTGTGATGATGCATTGTTTGTATTGTAAACATGTTTTACGTCTAATAAATGCATTTATTACCTCTTTTAGCCCCTTTTATTCCACTCGACATCACGCCTTTTATAACTGTTTATGCGAATTATTCTGACTAATCGTGGTTTGCGATCCAATGTTCTACGGTGATTTGTCGTCCCCATGCTGCCTTCTATCACACCTCTGAATCTGTCGGTCGAATTTGGAAACACCCTGTATATCCATACCTCTGAATATTTCTTATTTGGCCAATAAATACTTAAACTTTTTCTCATTAATGTAATTATGATTAACAAATTCAATATATATTATAGCGATGCAAATGAAAAATTAAGAAAAATATTTGTAAAATTTTTCAAAAATTGACTGAAAATTGATATATTTTGTTTTTAAAAAATTCTGTTCTTTGGAGAAGGTTCAGCTGCACCACTGACCACCCTAGGAGTCAACACTGCTTTAAAGTAGTTTAAGGAAACATGGTTCACACACAAGTATAATTTTAAGAAGTTCGTGAAGATATATATAAACAGTTATATTTTCAGAAAAATGAAGCAACTAACTCTGACTGATTTTTCTAGATGTTTAAATAAGCATTTTTTTTTCGAGATTTTGAATTGACAGCTTTATTTTTCCCCAATAACTAATGGAGGATACAGAAAAATACGAGTAATTTCTGCTTAAGAATTTCAGATTATTTTTTTTATATTGTAATATATTATTTTATTTTATTATTCGTATTAAATTACTCAAGAAATAAAATGTTTTTTTTTTCACAAATCCCTTAGTTCGCCTTACAGACCACCCAAATATAATTTCTTCTTGTGAACTCATTCATTGTTTCTTTGGATCCCTGGTTGCAAATAGTTGATGTAAACAAAAAATTATTGAAACCATTTCGTAAACTTAGCAGAGGCAATACGTCATTGGTACTCAAACTTTTTTTTTCCGCCGAGCCACATACATATAACAACTATTTCATACAAGCGACATGATGATTATGGAGGTGGGGGGCACAATAAGATCAAGGATATTTAAAATGCTGAAAATTGATCAAAATATTAACTCATAATTTTGAATTTTATTCTAAAACTATATTAACACTAGAAAGACTGAAATTTAGTATATACCTATATTGCCCAAAAGCAGTCAAAATGACTGCATTGTGAAAGAATGATTAATGCGTGAAGAAATTTTTTTAAAATTAACTTCTTTAATATTTTTCATATTATTTACAATCATAATAAGTTATTAGTAAATATTAACAATAGAAAAAAATTTACTTCACTTGGAAAAAAATATATTCTAAAAAATTCTAAGAAATTGAGCATTACATACGTAATTGTTTTCCTAATTGAAATTAAAAAGTAGTCAAAATGACTTCCTTGGGTAATCTAGTGTTAAACTTTACCAAACTCAACTCACAAAAAATAGGTTTTATGCATTCTGTACCCAGTTTTGGGGTAATTTCGATTTGATTCCTGATGCTACAGAAGACCCGCCGCCGTATAGGTAGGCTAATACTTGTTACATCCGTCCCCATATTGAGGTCGAGTGGAAGTGTAGACCGGCGTCGCGGCGCACAGTGGCCAGTTTTCCCGATCTGGGGCTCGGAAAGTCCAAAAATGGAATTGCGCGAAATAAAAAAACGATCCACTTTTTATGGTCCTCATAGGTTCCCTAGCCATGTGGTAAACAGCTTTCATCAGTACGCGAATGTAAATATTCTACAATCAGCGGCTTAGATCGGATTTCTTTTTGCTACAAGAAACACTTGCGAGTGTCATTTTCTAGTAAGAAGTTTAATCGTTTCGTCTGAAAAGGATTTTGCAGATTTTAGCATGGTTTTTTTAAAAAATATATAGATGCCATGGGTAACTAATTTTGATTTGACTTTCAAATTAGGTTCAAGTTCGATTAAAAATTATAAAAACATAACATTTAGCACAGCATGTAACTCCTACTAACATATGTCGGTTTTTTGTGTTTATTGGAGTAGAGATTTTGGTATTGACATGGATTGATCACAGTAACACTTAAGTCACATAGCGCAGATATAGACCTTTAATTTAATATCAAATTTAGCTGCTACTTCCTGCTACTCCCAAAGTTATGTTTTTTTCAGCGTTGGCCGATGGTATTACTTGACGTGCCTTATTCAATGTGTGGAAGGAAGAGCAAGATACTAGCACACAATTAATGTTGTTTTGAGTTTAGTTAGGACTAGAACGGACTTTGATAAATATGAGGACCAGCAGCAATTAAAATTTAGAAACATTGTTAAAAATTTCTGCTCGTTTGTAAGAGAAAAATGGATGAGGTGCCATAGAAATTAAAAGTTCTTGGGGTGGGGCTCTTGTGGGGGAGTAAGATTTATATTATATTTTATTAAGAAAAATATATAACTAATATTTTAGAGTGGTATTTTATGCTTATTTAAGCTTATAATAATTAGTTTTTCAGAATTATAAATTTTAAAATGGTTTTTCTCAGTTTGTGTGTTTTTTCACATTCAGAATACCACTTCTTCAACATTTATTTACCAATCACTTCCATTTTTCCCCTGTGTCTTACATGTAATGCATGTAATAAAATTAGGGATCCATTTTGCTGTAAATTGAATACTTCTTTTTTCAAAAAAATTAAATTTGTGAAATATTAGTCTTTTGGTTGAATTTTAGCATATATATATATATATATATATATATATATCATTTTATTAATTTTTTTTCTCCAAAACTAATTAAGGTATTGTAAAATCGATTCCTTAAGGTGCTTAGAACATCCTTATAAATATTACAAAAAATTCATGTCAAAAAATTAATTCACACAAAAAGAGTAAAATTTTAAAAATTTCCAAATTTTTAAAAGAAATTAAATTTGTAAAATAGCGTGAATATAATATGTGAAAATTTTTATCTCGTATCATTTTCTTAAATAAACATTGTATGAAATACTAAAATGTAAATTTTTAAATACATAAATAAAAAAATGCTCAAAGAGTGCCGAGTCCTTTTAATCACTACCTATTATATTTTGTCGTATATGTACAATTTTATGTTTGATTGTATTTGTTTAATCTTTAATAATTATTAAATTTAATTTTTTTTTAAATTGCCACACTATTTCTTGTATATATTTTCCCAAGTGTAAATTACTGCTTCGGTTAATATCCTTAGATCTTTGTTCAAAAACTAGTTCCACTTAGCAATCATTTATTCTTGATCAAATTCAAACTGAACATAAATTAGTTAAGACCCTATTAACCCTATCTGTTAGTAAAAAAACAGAAAAGAATACCCAATTTGCATTAATTACTATGATTTTAGATCATTATGTAAACTCTAAGGCCATAAAATAATTTCCGTGCGCCAGATTGGGAAAACTGCCCACTGTGCGGCGCTGAGAATTACACCTCCCATAATCCTCGCTTTGCTTCAATATGCTTGGTTGATAAACAATCCATCAGTCGTAAGCTCAGCAAAAAGTCTATCATTCTTTCTGATCAAATTACTCATAGGGCTAATTAAAACCCATTCATTTACTTGAGCTAATTAATTTCATTTATTTACTATTATGTTAAAAAAAAAGTTTTAATTAGTTTTGGAATATTTAAAACCCTTTGGAATCGTACGAATGCTTACATGGTGTCTTTTAATCTTATAATTTGTAGCATTTTGTAATAAATACCAAGTTAAATTTCATATAACTTTTCGTAGATATATAACCAAAATTTTTCTTTTTGGATGATTGATTGGTTTTTCAATGGTTCATTAGTTTTTAAAAGGTGTTTTGTGTGTGTAATGTTTAACTATAGATTCAACTTTATAAATAAAAGTTTACTGACCTACTTAGTGGCCACAATAACTGAGTGGTCAAAGTTGGAAACTTTTGGTTAACGTTGTTTAACAAGAATTAAGATAAATGTTTGTTTCGTTTTTTTGTCGAATCATATATATATATTACATTGCACAAGGATCATTCATATCAATCAAGGGATAGAGTAATCCGATTAGAGAAAGTATTTTTTCGCAAATCGTGCAATTGGAGTTATAATTTGAAGACTCACGATGTCAAGGGTATTCACATCTAATAGAAGAAAGAAAATGACACCAACTTTTCCCGCATAACAGATAGTTTTTTTACCAGATTAGAATAGCCAATTTATATTTAAAAATTTATTGAAAAGAAATTACATTCAAAATGATATAAGATTACTTATATATTGCTTTCCGCCGTGAAGAGGAGGCCAATGCACTTTAAATATGTCTGGTGTGGAAATTAGGAGAGAAAGGGTGCCAGCTCAGATGTTCTCCTCGTCCCTTGACCATGGTTTAAAACGACGAGGTCCGTCGCCAATAGCTCTCGTGTTGCCTTAAAATGCGACTTTATTATGACTCACTCCTTAAGTTGCTTTGTCACATATAGTCGAAAGTTATAATGAATTTAAATAAAGATACTGGTATAGTTTTTTTTTTAAATAAAATATCTGAAGGTATTTTGGATTTTCCCATATTTAATGTTTATCCTATGAAAAAAGGTTTTGGCAAGTTTGATAAGATTAACAAATTTGTGTGTGCGAGAGAGATGTTATAGTTTAAGGGGGAAAAAGACGAACGTATTAAAATGTTTGTTCGAAATTCATGTAGTAATTCATTATTTGTTATAGGTAGGTATAGAATTAAAATTATGAGCGTAATCTGCTTAATTCTTTGTACAATTTCATAGTGCGTGTAAGTATGTATAATAGAATTTATAAGTACGTAATTGTGCATTTTAATTGAAACTTTTGAAATAATTTTGAAAAAAAGCTGCTGGTGTAACGAACAAATTGTTGCATTAAAATTAAAATTTCATTTTCGATAATACATTGTCGTGTTATCACGAAAATCAGCTAATATTCTACTGAATGCATGACAGGAAAAGCAGAAATTTTTAAAGAAACAAAAATGTGAACAGCACGCAAGAAAAGTAATAAAAAAAAGTGTGTGTGTGTACTTATGTACGCACGTAAGAAGTTATACTTCTTTGGTGTAACAAGATTAAAATCTTTCTAAAAATATTGTCAGAGCAAGCAGGGTCAAGGACGAAAGGCGGTCACGAGCAAAGTTGAACGATACTAACCTTCAGTCAATCGGACCAGTCAAACCAGAGATAATCACGATTTAAATAAATTTAAACACCCCAGCACAGGGACAATAGGACCAATAATATGGGGAGGGGTCGCAGGCGGGAATGATCTGTGCCATTCTGTATATTTCTAGACAAAGCATTTTCGTATCCGTTCCTACGGAACGCAAAGCAAAGGCTCTCTGACACGGGGTGTATAGCTCAGTGGTAGAGCATTCGACTGCAGATAGAGAGGTCACCGGTTCCAACCCGGGTGTCCCCTTCTTCAGGGAAGTAAAGAGAAATATTTTCCTGAGAATTTCGAAGTCGGGAGTGATTTGTGTGTCCCGTTCTGTATATTTCTAGATAAAAGATTTTCGCATCCGTGACGGTGTCCACGCGTATTGTAAAAATTTATCCTCATCCTATTCCCCAAAGGAAGTATAACTTCAAAAAAAATTTTGTTTGCTATTTTTTTTATTCACTTTTTGTATTCTTAAGCAACACGAGAGCTTTTGTCACGGACCTAAAAATTCTGACCTTGAACCAAGTGGCGAGAACGATGCTTGAGCTGTCCCCCCATCTCCAAACTTACACACCTATCCAACGTGAGGACTTTAAACCTTTCTTCAGGTTTAATATCCAACAACTCTGCTCCGCTAAGGATCTTTGATGACACCAGGATTCGAAACCACCATGCCGTGTAGGGGAGTAGTGCGCATTAAATCTCTCGAGAGCTCAAATGTCCTCCCGTTGAAGTGGTGTGGTAGTTAGGAGAGGAAGGGGCCAGCTCAGGTGTCATGCACGTCACTTGATCATGGTTCCAAATGACGTGGTCCGTCACCCAAAGCCCCCGTGTAGCTTAACAGGGTGACGTTAATATTCACTCACTTACTGGAAACCTTCATTCGGCCACGAGTTCATGACCATGACTATTTGATTATCGCTATTACAAAAAAAAAAGACGCACTTGCATTGCAAAAGTCTGAAGAGTGTTATTTCAACTACTGTTATTTTTTTATCGTTACGTAACACTACCTACATTTTATTTTTGAGAATTTAACTATTAATATATAGAGAGAGTATTACTTTATATTCTATAATACACAATGTTGTATTATTAAACATACAAAAATGTTGATAACTTTTCTTCGAATATCGTCATTTTAAAAAAACTGTCAAAATTCTATTGACAAAATTATTTAATCACTAGTTAAATACCAGCAAGTCCAGTCGTAAATACTGATTCTGGTAACGACCCGTTGTTCACTTTGTAATGTTGTAAGAACTGTCGTGCGGAAGCTCGAAGAACTGAATAACACATCTCGGTTGATCGACACGTCACTTGTACCAATGGGTCAACATAACGAGATCCATCACAAAAAAGTTGTCGAGCTGATATTCTGACTGACTGAATATTAACGTCGCTCTATTCAGCTACACGAGGGCTTTGGGTGACAGACGACATCATTTTGAACCATGGTCAAGTGACGTGGACGACACCTGAGCTGGCACCCCCTCTCCTAACTACCACACCACACCAACGGAAAGGCGTTTGAGCACTCGACAGATTTAACGTGCATCGCCTCCCCTACACGGAAAGTCTTTAATGGTACTGGGCTCGAACTCGTGACAAGGTTAGCCACGATCCGGTACTTTGACCCCTCGGCTACCACGGCCACCGAAATGATATTCAAGTCAGGCCATAGCTCAGTGTTTATGAACGATGCACAACAAAGCAACACGACAGACCTCGGTGAAGTGACAACTAAGCTTATACTCCTCAATCCGAACTGCTACACCACGCCTTCTGGGGGACTCTCGAATCAGCCCCTCTGCACAATGGGTCTTCATTGACACTGAGGCTTGCACTCATGGCTGGCGGGCCACGAGTCAGTGACCCTAACCATCGGGCTACCACGGCTGCAAAATCGTGTCTTAAGTTCATGTCTTTAATCCGCTAAAAACAAATCTTTAGGATGAATGAAGGCTGTTGCATGTTGACTGTGAATTGAACCTTAAAATAATATTCTTCTTTTTAGAGGTGTATGTAGAAGAGGGAGGTATCAGATTTTCGATTAGAGCAGCAGTTCTTGAACTTTCGATCACCGTTGACGCCCCTCCCCCTTTATGTATCCTCCTGACATCGCTGACCCCCAAGACCTTGAACACCTCTCCCAACATAAGTTTGAGTGATTTAAGAGCTCCCTCAATAATAAAAACATGAAAGGTTCCAATGATAAGAAAAAATAAGTGTTAAAAAAGTATGTATGATTTTTTTTAACACAACTTTTCCCTTTCGGGGGGGCCCCGGGGGGGTGGGGGGGGTGGGGGGGGGGGGGGGGGGGTGGGACGTTTGTGCGGGTGGCTGCGAGTCCTTGCAGAGTCTGTAAAAGAGGTAAATCTTAACAAACGTTGCACAACCTTTAGAAAAGCTATGAAGATACCTGAGGGTCCGCGGACTACACTTTAAGGACCACTGCCTCACAGTTTCAAAATTACACACATTGACGATATATATGTAACTTCTGTTTCTTATGAAGTGAAATTAATTCCCATGAAATCAAAGTGTATGCAGCGATATTGCATGGATATTATTTCTCAGACAAGTATACACATTTATATATAAGTTAATTCTACCACTTATTTATTTATCGAATATCCACATATTATTCAATTCCTACTATTAGCTCATCTCTCGGAGCTGTCTTCCTGGATATCCAGAAGACGTTCAATCGGATCTGGATCAGTGGCTTAATTTACAAACTAATAATTTACAAATTCCCTCTCCTGCTTTAATTCACATAATTAACTCTTACCTTACTAACAGATCATATCAAGTGCGAGTTAAAAATACTCTTTCAAACGTATATTATATGAATATCGGGGCCCCACAAAGTAGTTTACTTGGGCCAATAATTTTCAACATTTATATAAATGACATACCAACATATCCACAGACCAGCCTTAATATTTATGCAGATGATACCTGCATAGCTACGACACACAAAAATCACAAATATATCACTAAAGTATTAAATAATCACCTACAGCTACTAGAAACATACTTTAACACATGGAAAATAAGACTTAATGTTGACAAAACAGTTGCAG
>BMAV01008448.1:0-55419 GCA_019973955.1 Trichonephila inaurata madagascariensis | reverse complement strand
TTGTACTCCCGTTAAACCAGTTAAAATGAAGGTTTAAACAAATACATGAAATTACAAAAAAAAGTTGAGGGGCCTTGTATCCAATTCCCTTTGGGCCCCTTTTTTATCAGATATAGCACCATGTAAGTGGAACTGTAATAACTTCTTTGCGGCCTGCATCGTTTGCAGGGTAGCTCTACGTCCCTGACAAAAGCAAACCATAAGAACTTAATGTATTTTTTTAACAAATTACTAATGAAATCTGTTTAAGAAGGCTATAATCTTAAAAAGCAATCAAAAACAAAATAAGGTGTAATATTTTGATGACTTAAAATCAGAAAATCTTAGTTTTGCCATTTGTATTTCAATAGTAACATCAAATGAAAGGTACTTGCGTATTAACGCAACCTATTGGCAACATTGTATAAAACGAAGCTCATGATTGACAATTCCGCGCGTACCACATCTGCGAAAATGGTATGGCCAACTAACTTTGCGAGTTATCATGATTGTTGCGATAATACGTAAGAACCAAAGGAAATTTAAAAAATTGTCTAAAACAGAGAAAAAACATTCTTATTAAAATTATTGTATCGTTATTAAAATTATTATCTTATTAATTTCGTCTAACTAAAATGTCTCCAAGTGGGAAAAAATATCATTTCCAAACATTGAATGTTATATCGTGGCATTTGGCTGCGTCTTTTTATCTGAGGTAAATGGTTAACAGAAACTATTTGGTAGAAAAATTAGCAGCGTACAGAAGTCAATTATGTAAATTTCACTTCGCTTAATAAAGAGAAATAAATTTAGCTTAAAATTACAGAAAAAAACACGATTTAGAATTTCAGCAAAATCGTAAACATCCCGCGATAATGCTACCCGATTGTTGCCAAAACTACAAAACAAAATTTGAGTTGTTGAAAGAAAATTTAAAAAAATATTATTCGAAAAATAATCCCAATTACGTATCAAAGAACAAAAAAATAGATAAATATGACAACCAACAAACATAATCATAGTAGAATTATACAATAATTCGGAAAAAACTATGTGTAAAGCTTAAATTTTCGCATTCAGAGCGAATCGTGACATCGTATGACGCGTCATAACACCAAAAAATCACTTAAAAATTAAGTTTTAAAAAAATTTAGAGTGAATTTTAAAATAAAAAGTGCATAAGAACCTGACCGGAGTCAAATGCAATGTTGTGTCAATATTTCAGATAAATCCATGAAGAACTTTTTGAGTTATCCGAGCCCCTACACAACATTTTATATATATAGATTATTGTATTGTCATCTAGAAAGGTTTCCTGTATATAAAATTTCAGCGCTTTAAAATGTATTTTATTAACGATTGAAAATTCCCCCAAGATAAATAAATATACAAATATATAGACGGTGCAAGCTAATAATAATTGAAAAAAATGTAGCGAGTAAGTATTTAATGGGCATTGGCCTAAAAGGCTGATAGAAATAACGGCGACCTAGATAACACTTCGCGAAAGCTAAACGTACTTTCTTATAACTGACATTAACCCTTTGTAGAGTCTTTTATTATTATGATTGCGGAATATATATACTGAAGAAAAAAAAGCATGTTTAAATTCTTATATATAAAAAAGTTTCTAACTATACTAGTGGTGTTTAATACTGTACTACTTACACAAGTTTTTTTTTTTTTGTTTACATAAAGTTTCAGAGATTTCATTCCTCCCGCCTCTTGGAAGATTTTAATTCTTTTTATCAGTTAAATTTACCTTCTTATCCATTTAGTGGCACTTATTTCAGCAATATCCAGCTGCATAGCTAATTTTGAATGGGTCCTGTATCAGAAATACTTTCGGAGCCCTTTTTTGGATACGAGAGCCTGTTAGTGTGACTGCAGTTATGTATGTTGGGGCCCGTATCATTGATACGGCGGTAGCCACGCCCCTGTCAATATCATTAATCTGCTGATTAAATGCGATATCATTGAGAACAGCTAGATCAAAAATAGTATCTTGCTCTTCTGACCGAGAACGAGAATTAATATGTGCAGGTGAGGACGCGATGCATCACTCTTTAAATCAGCTTTATTGCGAGCTATTCTGTAAAGAGGGAAACTAATTATGTTGGATTAGCATTGTTTTAATATTTGTGAGAAGTATTCATGTCTCAGCCAATAATTAAAATTTTACCCAAAATTGAAACTTTTTTATAAATTGTGACTCAGGAGAAAGGTTGTTAATTTGATCGCAAAAACGGACATAATTAGAGAGAATTTCAATCCATGGAAAATAATTAAGCTCGATATCTATTCCAATCAAATACCGTATCTTTAAAAAGAGAACTCTGTTTTGTACATTAAAATTTTTACAAAACACAATGGTGCCTCTAACAGTATGAGTTAACGCGAAATAATTCCTAACGTCTTTATTAAAAGACGATAATTAGCGTTCAGGCTGCTTCGATTAGACTTTTAGTACCAAAACACAGAGATTTTCCTCCGAAAATTATAGTTAATAAGCAATCCAGAAAGGATAGAAGGCGATTGGATTTTTTGATCCAACTTAGAGCAGTGTATTCGGCGCTGCATGTCCACCCGTGCTTAATTTCCAAGCAGGTTCGAAAGGCTTTGTCATTTCTCTAATGGCACCTGGCGGAAAGAATGAAAATGAGCTCGAAAAGTTATCCCCACTAAAGAGCTTCAACGCCAGCATCATTCATATTCATAATTTCCCCATGCTTCAAAAAAAAAAATCTAGCCGCGCAGATTTAGGATTAATGCTATTTTGGTTTATGGGTTTTGTGTCCACAGATATTTGAATGCGATAAACTGAAATGGACAATGGGTGGATGTGGTAATATTTTAAAACTGTGTAATCGATTGAAGGTACCAGAAGAAAAAGGTTATAGTAGCATATTCCATGATTGGTTTAAGGTTTATAAATAAATTTTAATTATATGTAAAAAAAAAATTTAACAGATTATGTGCAAGCAGTTACGGTGGTTCATACAAGTCTAGAACAATTGTGTGGTCTTTTATGGTTTTGTGAGTAATTGTACGATTTTCTGCACCAAACAGATTAAAATTATTACGAATTGGAAGACTAGTGAAATATTTAACTTAAATATTTTGAATTTATTTTCCAATAGTATTAATGACTTCAGTGATAATAATGACAATAGTATTAATATTCATCATTGTGCACAATAGCTTGCGTGTAATATTTTTATATAAGAGGTTTATATACATTTAAAAAATATATTAGACGAGATTGGAAAAGGGCAATACCAATATAATCTTTATGCAAAAAAATTAAAAATACTTTGGCGAATGAGAAGGGTTTGAAAGAAATGGATAAAGGCTCGGATCTTGACTTGCTGATCTGGGAGGAGATCCAAGGTGGCAGATACTTGATCAATACTCGGAGGAAGGTTTAGACACTGACGAGATAACACGTTTGCTTGAACGAGCTCTCACGTCTGGCATCTTTGACTTTATTTCTAAAGCGCACTTTCAGCTCTTTTAGAGCTGAATCATGCTAACGAACGCAGATTTACTTCCCTGACGACCATGGCTATGATTAAGGACAACCCACGGGATGTGGACTATACTCATGCTACTCTCCCAAACTCGGGAACTCCAACTCCTGGAAAGGACAGTGGACCGCCCTCTGTGCTGGTGGAAGCTACCAAAGCTGATATCCGGCGTTACACTCTCTCATAGCACAAGGCTTTGAGGGCATGCTAACGACCCTCCCGCCATTCCAGCTTGCCTAGAAGACGAAGACGATCCGACCTATGTAGAAATGCTGGGGCAAAGGACATACTATGAAATCTCCTGGACAAAGCGGTAGTGATTTTTGAAACCGCCTTATTGTGATACCCCTGGCTGCCCTGTTCACGAAACCCCCACTTCGTCCCCAGTTAAATCTCAGCCTACAAAAAGAAAAGTGAAGACGGTTTGCATCTCTCCCCCTGGAAAAGTCTCTAAGCTGTTTAACATTACAATGAAAAATTTAAAATAAACTTGGAAAATAGATTTAAAACTCTCATTCCCAGGATACCAATGCAGCAGGAACGTCTATTAATTACATCCCCAAATACTACCCCCTTCAACCTAAAACAAATAATAACCCCTCAGTTAAAAATCTTCCCCTCAATTTGGCCAGATCACCGAACATCATAGAAAGCAAATGAAAACACTAAACAACATTTTCCCTGACCTCCGCGTAGAAAACTCACCGGCGAGGTACATTAAAATTATACACGGACACAACGAACAAAGAAGAGAGTTATACACAAACTAGACGACCTTAAATACCAATACTTTGCCATTTAAACCCAAAGAAAGAACGACCAATTAAAGTGGTCATCAAGGGCCTACCCGGATTCTAAAACAAGAAGACATACATAATGACCTCATAGATTTTGGGATACACGGTCGATAAAGTTTCTCAACTTATCGGCCGAAAAACTAAACAACCGCTCCCAATTTTTCTTGTCTCGTTACCCAGAAACATCCATAATACCAAAATTTTTCGACCCTAACTAAAGTAAGCTATATAGATGTAACTGTGGACGGTTACAGCAAAGGGGTAACCAATGCTATTCTTGTAACCGTTTCCACCACACAGCAGAAAATTGCCATATCACACCTAGATGTAATATGTCTCAAATGCGGGAGGCCCACGTAAACGCGTGATTGTGTAGTAAAAAGTCAACCGATTCTGTATCAATTGTGAAACATACGGCCACATGGCCAACTATAAGGATGTCCCAAATTCCCCAAGCCTCGTAAAGGCACTCAAGTAAATAACAATAGCTACACCAACACGGTAAATAGCATAGATCAGACCCGGATTCTCATATTCACAAACCCGCCGGTACTTCACAACCCCAAATCAACCACCAGATGGCACCACTCCGCAAAATTCCTGCTGCACTGGTAACAAACCAGGCCAATCAACCAAACCCCTCATCCCCCCATCACTGTTAATAATACAAACAGTGGAGCAATAGATCTAAATTTATCACTCAAACTCTCAGCAAATATTCTCGCCCTCTCAATGCCCCACTCCAGCAACTCAGTAATCGCAGCAATTCTCCCCCACCCCTCAACCTAAAAGCTCAAAGAAACCACTAAAATAAAAGAATTGGGCGCACTGTTTGATGCGCTAATGGAAAGAATTGATGATTAGTCGCTCACATTGCTCTCATTAACTTCAGGAGCGAAGCAATCTAGAGCCAGATCACTTTCCCCCATAGACCAATCAACAGGACCAGCTCTTCCAGCCACTCAGGATGAATCTCCCGACCCAGAACTTTTCAGTGCCTTGTAACCACACCCTCTCACCACGTCTCAACAGCCAATCAGGATGCTCCCTCTCATCAAGGCCACTACTTACCCAAGGCATCATTCACTCTATGATATGGGATGGAGGCTCAACTTCATGAACCATGTTCCTAATGACATCCAGCGACTAGAAGGGTTTAGGGCGCATGCAGACGGTGTTAGAAGAGAAATGACAGAAATTGATTGACAGGGCTTCAGGTTAAGTTAAAAGCCTATGTGCAAAAAAAAAAATTGGCATTTCAAGTTTAACGACCGAGATAAATTAGGAGATTTACTTTTATTAATGAAAATAAATTTTTAAACATTATAAAAAAAAACTTTGATTTGCCCTGATAAAATAAATATAATACCAGAATATATATTTTCTTCATGTCTCCTATTTCACTTTTTAAAAAAATTTTAATGTAATCTATTGATTGGAGTCATTCCTCAATGTTGGATCCTCATAGTTACATATGACATAAAATAACCAGTAAATATCAATATAATAAAATATTTAAATTTCATATAAACAATATATAAAAACAAAAGTAAAAATAGAACTGACAAATTTATTGGCATTGAAAACAGAATAAACAATATTCCCGAAAAGAAAACGATAATGTCAATAAGGCATATTTCAGCAATTTTTTTTCTCGCATTTTATGAATTAAACATTGGATTGTTGTAGTACAGAGGTCGACAACCTTTAGCTTTAGCAATTTCCTCACGTTAAAGTTTTACTGCGAGCCTAGGGCTTGCACCACTCTACTTTTATAACTCAAAATCAGGGCTATAACTTGTGACTCAATTTAACACGCTTCTGAGCATTCAGTTGTTAAACAATTTATTTTATGACTCGAAATGTTTTTCATATGAGGAAAGATTTTTTTAGATATGTAGAACTAAAAGCGGAAAGCAGACTACATGAAATTTTTTCTCTTAAAACGATTAAAGCTTTTTTCACAGCAATGACATTCAATAATTCACAAAATATAGCTGTAAATTTTATCTTAAAAGTTATTTTTTTCGGATTCTATCTGAATTCCGTAAATGTTAATAATTCTGAAGATGTTTGTCAAATAAGGTCTAAAAAACAAATTTATCAATTTCAATCAACTCAAAAAATTATATATTGGTAAAGCAATGCAGAGTGCCACTGAGAATTGTACCACGTGATTTAGGTTGTCGACACTTGATGTATAATAAACAATATAAATTTAAGATATTTCCCTATATAAAATTTATTTTTATCATATATATATATATATATATATATATATATATATATTATATATATATATATATATATATATATATATATATATATAAATTTATTTATGTCGTAATCCTTGCAAGTGGTAGTTATTTCTTACTAAATCATTATTTATGATGTTGATGTTGCATTGACCATGAAGTCTTTATGACAAGAGAAATCTGTTTTATTAAACATGTAGAGAGAAGCACAAACATATAAATATCTTAAACACAATACCACACAGAAAACATTCAGCATAAAAACACACAAGAGACGCGATAGTTATACAGCGAAGACAGAAAAAAAAAGAGGAAATTATTCCAATATCAAGTTTTTACATACAGGGAAGAATTTTAAAAAACACATTATAAAAAATACAGTCACGTATTTAGGCGAAGGGAATAACTAGTTATGTATAGAAATGAAATCATTGTTTAGGGAATATTAAACCCCTATTAGTAAGACGCATGAAAACACAATTAATGATCTTATATTTCTTGGAATTGCCGATAAATCTATAAGAAATTCAAGGTCTGAAGAATCAGTAATAAATGTGCCAACATGTTTTTAATGTGTTGCAAAAAGATAAATTGAGACGCGTTTTGAAATAGGGTAATAAAATTTATGAATTAAATATTATAAATAAAGGAGATTCGAATTATGATTATATATCATTTAAGTTATTACAATTTTCCCCCTCCGAATGAAGCGTGTGTGGGCCAGGCTCCCAGATACACACCCGTACCTGACAGTATTACTAACTTTAAAGTTAAAATTTTAAATTTTTATACATTATTTTTAACAATTTCCCTTCACTTAAACATAAAAATGACATAATGATAAAAATGAATAAAAATAATCTCCAACATGGAGACTAAGATTGCATAATATTATAAAAACAAATGTGTACGATGAGAATTATAAGTATAAACTATGTGGTTACATACAAATAAAGTTCGAAATGTGATATTTTGTTGAGTGACCATTATATTGAGGATACTATGAGTTGTAATGTTTACACACACACAAACTTTATATCATAAAAATACACAATACCAAAATATCGAAATAAGAATATTAAACACTTGAAATAGAATGAAATCCGAAAATAAGATTAAAAAATAACAGTAATATAAAATATTATCAATGAGAAACATCATGGGAACTTATTGATTTGCTTCATAACTAAAAACTGTTAGACTTTGTCTTAAAATAAAAATTAATAACTAAAAAAGACTATTAAGAGGAGTATATATATAATTCAAACTCCTTCTCCTGTTTCCATCCAAGACTGCACATTTCTCCAAAATAGAAACAGGAAACGCTGAACTATTGAGAAGACGTACTCTATGTTTCGCACATGTATTAGACCTATAGTCATTTTTTTAAAAAAATAATTTCACAATATTTAAAAAAAAGAATATGTTGATGCCCATGTAAACATCTACTTTGGCATTCTGGCGCCACAGTTTGGTGATCTGTTAATTTTAGATCAACTCTGATAAATTATAAACGAGTAATGGCAACGTATAGGGGTGCCACAGCAGTGTTTTGTCTCAACTCTAATGCTGGTTGTAAAAAGATTTCATTTCGATCGAGAGACTTCATATCGAAATTTTAGTGTTATTATTGCTATAATAATCATTCATGACTAAATTTTAATATTCTTCGGGAGTATAAAAAGTTCTCATTTTTGAAATGTGAATAATTTCAGGAGATTTTTTAATTAAAGCATTGGGTTTGGTTATTTCAAAGTTTACACATGAAAGGTTTTGAACTTTTTTGTAGAGGCCTGAAAAACTGGGGAAAACTTTCTACGATTTGAATAATTGAATTCCTCATAGATTACAATGTCATCAGGCTCCAAAGGAGAATCAATGAAACGAGCATCATGTTTAATTTTTTTTTCTCAAGATATTTTATGGTATTCTCTTTTGCTAATTTTCTGGCCTCTTCAGCTGGAGGGTAAAATAATTCTGGGTATGGAGGTGTGGTATGGTTGTGACAGTAGGAGGTGTGTATGGTTGTGACAGTAGGAGGTGTGTTAAATATTATATTCATTAATTACTTGTACTAGAAGTTTAGTCCATGGTATTTTGGTAGAACAATTTTGCTTTGTATCTTAATGTAGTTACAATGGACTGATAAACGCGTTCCCACTTACAATTTGTCTGAGTTGTGAGAGTGGCACTCAAAGGCTTATTGAAAATTAAAAATTTAAAAAAGATAATAATAAATATTAATTTTTTTTACGGTTTTATTGAAAGATGGTTGTCTCAGACAAAATAAAACATCAAAATTTATTTTAAACTACTGTTTGTAAAAAATGCAACACTATGAAGTAATCATCAGAGTTAAGTGAAATTTAATGCACAAGCGACTTGTATTAGTATAAATAAATGACGAAATTTTCAAAGCAAAAAAATAATATCCAGTGTCCGAAATCAGTATTTGGTGTAGTCACCCCGCGCTGCAATAAGTACTGATATACGACGTGGGATGGAGTCCAACAGATTTTGAATGTCTGCTTGTGGAAGAGAATTCCATAATGCTTGTATGCGCAGCAAAAGTTCGTCTTTTGAGGCTGCAGGACGCGGATGTCGAGCGAGACGCCAACCAACCAAATATTATACGTGCTCATTAGGCAAAATATTCGTCCAATAAGCAGGCCAAGGAAGAAGTTGCATGTGTTGGGCTGAACAGAAGTCTCGAACGGTCTTTGCAACATGTGGGCGTGCATTATCCTACTGAAAGAAAGCTCCAGAGATACACTGAATGGAGGGAACGACTTCGGGCTGTAGCACTTCACGGACGTACCTGTTGCTATTAACACACATTACCCTCAATTAGTAGCAAATTGGATCATCCATGATACGAAATCGCAACCCAAACTATAACTCCGGGTGTTAGGCTACTATGTCGTTCGATAACGCACTCTGGAAGGCAGCGTTCACCTGTATAGCGTCTAACACGAATGCGGCCATCATGGTCTCACAAATTGAAGCGTGATTCATCTGAAAAGACAACTTGATGCCAATCAGCTTGCCAGGCTCTGTGCTCATGAGCCCGTTGCAGACGCAGTAATCGATGGTTTGCCATGAGGGAGATCCTGTATAAAGGCACTTTTGCACGCAATCCACGGTGCAGCAGACGTCGACGAATTGACAAAGCAGACATTTGTACACCTGTAGCAGTAGATCAACGAGCTGCCAACTGCCTGGAGGAAGCTGTACGGTCAGTCACCGTCATGCGGAGCAGGTGTCGATCGTCGCGCTGACATCCCCTTCCATCGTTCACTGCCAGTTTTTCGAGTTGCTTGGTGCTCGTTGGTACACTGCTTCCAAACTAGCATCACTGTAGAACTGTTCCGCTGCATACGAGCTCCTGTTGAGTGATAGGAAAATCCCTCTTTCGAAGGCCGAAATTCCTCTCCCGGTCAAACTCCGTAAGTTGTTGGAATTTCTCCTTATTTCATTGGGGAGGCATACTTAGGTCTCACTAAATGTTTACCAATAAAAAATATTCATTAACTCTTTTCAACGTCCCGCTACAGCCCTGTATTTATACGCTTTCAGCATCAGTTCAGAGGGCGATGTGCAAGCCACGCTAGCGCGGTGGCTCTGAAACTGTACTATTTTACGTAACATCCTATAATTGATATTTGCTGCAAAGTTCATTTAATTCTGATGATTCCTTCAAGGTGCTGCATTTTTTTACAAACAGCAGTGGAAATACGCTTAATTAAACTACAAAACTGCAACAGAAAATTAAAATGTAGACAACACTGCTTCATTGTGTGGTGTGCGTTATTTTTCCAAAGGAAGTGCATTCGTGAAATCTGAATTTGAGGGAACGTGTTTTAAAATATCTAGAAGAAAAACAATTTACTCCCTAGTGAGTGCTTGCTTCTCAAGAATGAAGATAGGCTTTGAGATTGAGCTTTTTACTTACCGATACTATAAGACATTTAAATAATTAAAAATTTTGTTTACAAGGAAAAGAGATTATTCTTTTACAATCCTGATTGATCATATACCTTCTTTTGTAAACATACTTTTGCTTTTTTCTCTCGATTTTGGAGGGGAAAAAAAGAGAATCTGATGCACACCTAAAACAACCCGATTTTATTAGCATCTTCGAGTACTAATCGTAATGTAGATGACTCAGTAAAAAATTTACAAATTGCATAAACACGTTAAGAAAGTACTGACTGTTCCATAATTATGTAGAATTAAATTTGTTTGATTACTCATTTTTATTTTATACCTAATCTAATTGATTGAAACCTAATCTAATTGATTGAAACTGAAAAGAAAGTTTTAAGAATCAAACTCAAGTTCGTACTTATGTATTTTTTATTACATTTTTTAAAAAATGTCCTCTACTTATACTTGCAATAAATATGTGAGTAAAAATTTCATATAGTAAGCCTATATGAAACATTTTTTTACTTTTTCATAATCTTTTGTTTATTTGAAAAGTTTGAATTGGCACGAATAATTTTTTTTTATCCGGTAGTGGCATTCTTCCTTAAAACGTTGACTACCCCTGTTATTAGCAATAGTGCTTGGATTCGTCCTTATAGATGGCGCTGTGTGAGAGTTTTGTAGGTAAAAATAGAGAGAGAGCTATCAGTATCATCATTCCGCGCGGTAAATCTGAATGTATATATTGATCTATTTTCTAAAAATGATAATTTTTAGGTATATCCTCGAAGTCTTAAGTTTTCTTAATGACGATTCGAACGTACAATGGTTAAATCCAGATGCATGCTAAAAAACAACAACAAAAAAACAATTCTTAAAAATAAAAATAATAAGCATTTATCTTTCAAGTATGGTAATGCGTTCAGTAATAACTGGAAATTTGTTACCTTTCAGGGCTTCTACCGTATTAAATGAAAGCTTTACAAGTCCATTCTTAATAAAAAGAAACATTTGTAATATTTCATTTTAAGTGTTCACTGCGCCTCTAGCGGATTGAAGTGAGAGAGTGCATTCTTCTGGAAATCCTGTTTTTCACATAAATGGATTTACCAGTTTCTTGGTAAGAAAGTTACTCATATTTATAAATCAGGAATTCCAAAAGAAACAAAAATTCCGTTCCATACCTTGTTTCTAAAGCAACAAAAGCATTTTTTTTTCAAAAAATTATGCGCCTTTTTTCTTTAGGAAATTAGATGCGATTATTTTTCACGAAAAAGAAAAATCGAAGTCGAATATCTATATTTACTTCACACTCTGTATCTAACTCTATATATAGAGAGGGGCAGAGAGAGCTCACAGAGAATAGAAAAAAGCACACGATCATTATGAGCTGTAATGTATTTAATGATTCCTAATTTTTTATAAGGAAACGAGAACAACGCCATCTATTGTTTGGTTCAGACTATAACATGAATCGGGGCTCAATAATATAATATGTCGTTATTATTGCCTGCATATTTATCGCTTCGAATGAAAAGACATGAAAACAGTTTATCGTTGAAACTTTTTAATAAACAGTCAACCCTCCTATAACACGGTACTCTTAGAACGCGGCTTCTATATAACGCGGAGCTGAAATTGCGACAGCCCTTCTATAACGCGGTTTCCGTTCAACAACGTTACTTTGATATTTTTATCGTGCGATAATGTGGTTGCTATGGGGGTAACGTACATTAGTGTTAGTTTTTTTTTTCGCCGCGGGATCTCTGCTCAGCAAAAGTAACACATTGTTATAAATTTTGTGTAATGAACTCTTAAAATAGTGTAAATAATTTACACATTTGGAAGTGTAATACATTAATATTACTTTTTGTTCTATTTATCTTATGTTAAAATCTTGCCACCACCTCTCCGTTCGAAATCTAGTTTTATTATAAAATAAAAAAGTAGTGATTATACACTGATCGAGGAATAAATCAAAAGCGGAGCGTACACTGATGCATCGCGTAGACAAAACAAAATGATTTAAGGAATCGCGCCAAAAGGTTTTATTGGTCTCCATATAACACGGTACGAATGAAGTGATTTGTACTAATTCTGAGTTTCTTATAGCGCGGTTTCCATACAACGCGGTAGACGGTTTCCATAGAATGAGCTACGAATTAGACTGGTTTGTACGGCTAAATCCGAGTTTCTTATAGAGCGTTTTCCATATAGCGGTACGCACTCACCGCGTTATAGGAGGGTTGACTGTGTACTAAGAACAGAGCCATATAATAATTTTTCTCAAAACTCATACAGAGGTAAGTAAAATGTGCCCAAGTTGGCATCTCAAAATACATTTGATTTTAAACTACACTAATTTCTTTTTTAAACTTCTTATTTGAATTTTTGTTAATCTTTTTGTCATGAAAATAAATTATTACGAGCTGACCGTGAGAAGTTTTATCTGTTTTCTTTTGGTTTGCATAGTTTTTGACAAAATTTTTCTTAGTTGGTAAAAGAAGTAACATTGATTTTTATATTAAAAATATTTTACATATCTTTGGAATATATATAGTATATGTGAGTATGTATGCACCTTAATAATATGTATTGCGTATTTTAATCTTTAATTTTCTCAAAATATATAATGTTAGATATAATTTCATTTAGTTCTCCTTACTCTGGTTCATAAACCCTGTTGATGATGAATTTAAAAATCCGCCCAAATCGTCTAGGAATATCTGAAGGTGCTTAAGAAAAAAAAGTTTTGACGTTTTGTTGAAATGAAGTTCTTAAATTATGTATTTTAAAATACTATATATACGTAGTGTTTTTTTACGACTTATTTCTGTGAAGAGCTCCATCGAGAATATCATTAATATGGCTTTGAAAGAAAGTTTAAAGTGTATAGTTGAAGACACATAAATACGGGTTAGAATTAATATTTTCAAATCCCTTTTCTCCTGCTCTTCATCTATGAGAAGAAAAAAAAAGATCTAGTCATTGGAAGTAAAGCAAAAATATGTATATAACGAATAGAGAATATTATTTAAATAAAGGAGGTAAAAAAAGACTGTGTCCGACTATTTTGGATGGGCTGCCAACCACGGTCCATTCACAGGCGCTATCCCACTACTGCACGCCGCGGGAGCTTTTGCCTGCTCCGTTTCCGACCTGGGCCGGTTCGCTCCTCCTTAGACGACCTGGTGATCCCGAGCTCCCTCAGGTGCACCATATCGACACCGTGCTTAGCGCGGACGCCTGATCGACATAGAGCAGCGGAGGACAGAACTCCCAACCTCACGCCGTCCAACAGCCTAGACCTCCAAAGCAGCTGGATTACAAGACCACGCCACCGGTCCCGGTCGTTCAGCGAGCTTTAATACAGCTATATAAACTTATCCAAGTGACCTGAATTTTCACGAGATAGTTGGTTTAAATAATTTGATATTTTTTTATTTTAGTTTTTATACATCTGGTACGTTTTCTCTCCTTTTGTAAGGCTTTTCGCCTCCTTACGCTTTAGAAAATTTCACTAATTCTTCCTATGTAATCAATAAAATGTTTCACTCCTGGCGCCATCTGTTGACATTAAAAGGTGGCAAAGGGCTTTGAGAGTCTTAAATTAATGTGTGGTTCATTTTTTATTAATCTTAAATTGATGCGTAATTTGCATTTTATTCTTGGATTTTTTTAAAAATAAAATTTATAAATTCATTAACAATGTAATTTTTCCAAGAAATATCCTTTCATTTCTTGCACTTGTTGTTGATGTATTTTTTGTAATGGTCATGAATATATCTTTTTACCGAATATGCTTTACATTAAAAAAATATTCTATATCTGTTTTCTGAATATCTTACCATTTAATGATTAAACCAAAAGTAGATTTTTGTAAGTTACCACTCAATGTGTGTGTAATGGGTTAAATTGCTCTCATTCCAGATACTAATAATGATAGGATTTCTATTTTACTAATATGTTGTATGACTCGAATCGACAAATGTTCGAAGCATTTGCTTCGTTTTGGTAAAATTTCCTATAACTTCGCACAATTTTGTTCTTAAATGAGCTATTTTCAACTGTAAATGAATCTTCATACGAATTATTTATGTAAATAGCTATTAATAAATTGACATATGTACTGATGAATTCATAGTTATGATGTACTGTCCCGTAATTGAATCAAGTGTGCACCAGGCGCCATCTGATGTCTACAGTAGCTATTAGTTGATTCATTCTGCATTCTGAGGGGATTAGGTTCGCTGAGTGTGTATTCAGCTTTTCGATAACACGTTTGTATCGCAACGGTATTGGCATCATAATAGGATGGGAAATCAGTTCGTGAACTAGACGAGTTGTTTTAAACTTTGTCATGGTTTAGCATTTAAAGTTACATGAGTAATTTACATATAAATATTTAAAATAATTAGATAAACTGAAATTTAAATCGTATATACCCATATATAAATATATAGGAACATTATGGGTATATTTTCTTAAATAACAGTAGAGAATTATGCTACCACGGATTATAATATCATACATATTAGAATTTACAATCAGAGTATTTTCCTTCATTTTCGTTTGCGTAGATTTAACATTTAAAACATTAATTTAATTGTTATAAAAATATCACTCGACAATCTATTTTTTTGTTGTTGTTGTTTTAAATGGATTAATAAATAAAATCTCATAATAAATCGGGATATTTTCGAAAACTGTTTGATCGATTCCCCGCCTAGAACAAAAATTTATATGTAAAAAAGAGGGCTGTGGTAAATTTCTCATATTCTACTTATAATTAATTATTGTGTGACTAAGGAATTAAAATCGTTCGGATATACCATGCTTTGCATATGTATCAGAGGTATTTATATACAGGGGCGTAGCTACCGCCGTATCAATGATACGGGGCCCCGAAGCTACAGGGGCTCCAACATGTGTAACTACAGTTCAACTAACAGGGTTCTCATATGTAAAAAGGGGCCCTGAAGGAGTTATGATACACAGTCCCCTCAGAACTAGCTACGCCAGTGTTTATATCCTCAACAATAATTATATTTTGGTAGCAATTGAAATTCCGTAAGAGAGAAATCCGACTATATATCCTAATATATATTATAAACGCGAAAGTTTGTGAGGATGTTTGGTCGTCTTTCACGCAAAAACAACTGAATGAAACTTTACAATAATATAGTTTATAAATCAGAATAACACATAGGCTATAATTTATAAAGATATTGTGTGAAGTGTCCAAAATATAACGATAATTGTCAAGTAAGTATGAAACAATTCAGCCATCTGCAAAAAGCCCGCGACAGCATATATCTATCTTTTATGTGTGTATAAGCCATTATTGCAGAAATAACGAACCATAAATATAATAAAAATTGATAATTGCACGTTTGGTAGTAACAAATTCATCCTTATATCAAAATAAATACTTTTATCGCTACTGGCCATACCATAAATACGAGTACAAAAAAAATTAATAATTGCACGCTCTAATGCACGTTTGGTAGTAATAAATTGATCCTTATATCAAAATAAATACTTTTATCGCTTCTGGTATTTAAAGTAGATAAACTTTGTCTTTCACACTACATCATTTGGACAAATTTGCATAATTGGTTTGTAGTTAGTAGTTAATTATAACGCTATAATTTTAATTGAATAAGCAGATATTGAATTTTTAAAGTATAAAAATAATAACTACTGTACTGTATTTTTTGGAGGGAGTGAGTGAGTTAACATCGCACTGTTCAGCTATACGAGGGTTTTTGTCGACGGACCACGCAATTTTGAACCATGGTCAAGTGACTTGGACGACACCTGAGCTGGCACCCCTTCTCCTAACTACCACACCTCACAAACTTTAGCAGGAATATTCTTTGAAATCCACTCTTCCAAGATATATGGCAGCATGGGTCCTATGATGAGTATTTTAGGGGGGAAGGCGAATAGCTTTGTAGCAGAAATTGAGTTTTCAGCTGACGGCGTTTTAAGCGGATTGCAAAGATTATCATTTTTCTCCCGAAAAAATAGTTAATGTCAAAATTTAAGTCTTATGTTTTTTGTATGTTAATGAAGACCTTAGAAAACGATTTGGCTATTTATTTTATGTGAACAGTATATTTAATTAATTTTACAGTGGAATATCTTTAATCAATTCATTAGCTCTCAAGGATTAAATTTCCCAAAGTTAAGTATTTTGTTTATATATATCCCTTAATTTTCAATGTAGTGATCCAAAAAAAAATATTTCATGAAAAAAACTGTAGTAAATTATAATGCGGTAGATAAAGGGTTAACATGCATCGCTTCCCTACACGGCGGGTCTTTAGAGGTAATAGGCTCAAACTCGTGACAAAGCCAGCCACGATCCGATACCTTGACCACTCGGCTACCGCGGCCACTGTACTTTTTGGAAGTGTAGAAAAAGTACCTACTAAGAGTTATGCCGCGAAAGCGTAAGTCTAAACTTTGCCAAAGCTCTAATAAATTTCGAGCTATGAAAGTAGCTAGACATTTGCCAACTCGACTCTACTGCCACTATTTCGCTATGTTTTCCATTGAATCGTCATTATAATTTAAGAAACGGCGTTGCTTGCGATTATTACAATTTTAACATAAAATAAATACAACAGAAAGTAACACTTTCAGATATAAATTATTTACACTATTTTAAGCGTTCATTACACAAAATTTGTAACAATGTGTTACTTTTGCTGAGCAGAGAGCAGCTTTAGGAAGGTATTTTCAAAAATCGATCCTCAAGAGAGTTACGGGGAGTTATAAAAAAAAAAAACTGTGTCCGTGTATCAGTGTGAATACGTGGTAGAAGTTAACTCCTTTGGCTTACATATATTGAATTGTATAAGAAAGTTTTATTTTGAAGTAATCTTATATATAATTAACAAATTTATTACTATCATTATTATTTCAAACTGTATTTAAAAAATAATTAGGATGGAAAAGGTATAAGTATAAACCAAATTTTCATTTTAAATACATAATAGTAAAAAAATTTTATTGTTTTCTTTTATAGAGAAAAGTATCATTATTATTAGTCTATTTCCATTATGCTTGTGGGTGTTTCAGTACATACTTTTGCTATCAAAGAATTGTGGTTGCTAAAATAAGAAATTTAGGTTTTGCACTCAATATCATTTAAGAATCTCGAAAACACTGCATCAATCATAGAATTTGATTTTGTTGTTGATATCATTCTGTTATTTTGTAGAGTTAAGGCGAAATTGTCTTTTTGCGTCTTAATTTTTTCCCTATTTGAGGTAAATCCGGAAACTTAAGCCATATTGCCTTAACAAATCCTTCATCATTTGTTTCTTCATGAATTAGCTTTCCAACTGCACTATTTGCCAATCCATCTGTCACATCAATATTTGTGGTAATCATGTATAATAAATATTATTCACATAAATTGTTTTATAATGCAATCCATTTGTATCAGTTAATGACATCTTATGTAATTTGTGACGTACGAAAGTTTCTTGTTCTTTTGAAGTACAACCAATATATACATCTTTTTCTGTCCACATAAGCATTCAATATTTTATTATTATACTCATTAAAAGAATAGTTAGTGTTGAATAATCGTATATCTTGAGGATACCTTGCGTCAGCTTCTTCCACAGTACAAAACGAGACTCAATCAGAGCTATTTCCATTTCATCAAGTTGTTCGCTGTTTCCAATTTTTGTAAATATAAAAGAAAATTGTTGATTCGCTTGACGCATGATTTCATTTAGTTAGTAAAATTTTAGATTTCGCCATAAAATCGCTCCAACGATGGGGTCTGTTTCGGTTGCTTATAGACGGGTGTAGAACGAACTGGTGGTAATTGACATAAATCTCCTATTAAAATAATATCTAATTCACCAATATTTGACTGAAAATTCCCAGTTATTTGTTTTAATCTGGAATCAACCTTCAATAATAATTGAGCACTGATCATACTTATCTCATCAAAGATTATGACTTTTATGTATTTGAAAAGAGTTCTGTATTGTTGAGCAGTTTCAGAATGTAACGAAAGTAATCTTGATATAGAAATTTTTAAAGCTGCATGAACATGAACAATCGTTCCTGAAATAGCAAATGCTGCTTTACAACTTTGAAAGTATCCATCATTGTCCGTATAGCGATTATATATTTTCATCAAAAGCTTAATGACGAACGTTTTACCGCATCCGGCAGGGCCTTAAAAATATTTCAAATGATAAAAGATGCGAAATAACATGAAGTAAAAGTCATTTTTTTTTCTTGCTGAATATAAAGATTATTGCTGAATATAAAGCGGTAAAAACGGCGCTGTAAGTGCAACTGTGCTTAATAACAAGCAAATTTGCAAGCCATATAATGTAATCATGTAGTGACATCTGGCGGAAATCATGGAGGACTACTGCAAAATCTACGGTCACAACAGAACAGCAGCGACTTCAATAACAGAAGCAATGTCTAAAAATTTGAAATTTGGTTTATTTAAGTAATGAGAGAGAGAGACGACTACCGTTAACTTTAAACAGAAAGTTAAAATTATTTTTTTCTAAATAACTGGCTAAATTTTTGGTTGATTTGTCGGATCAGCCGCCTCTGGCACCAAGTGTTTTATCGCCAAATAGATAAATGCGCTAATTCTGGTAACCCTTCTGAATTTGTTTTCCGGTGAAGGAGAAGCCGTTTTTTGGCGAAATTTTGTGCATGCGCAGTACATTTCTTTAATTTTAACAGTTTTCACGATATCGCGGCAAGTTAGCGCATGTGTAATTCGTTTTTTTAATTTTAACAGTTTAATTCTCCAACGGTACTTTCTTGCGCATGGGCAGAAGGCTTTTATTACTTTAAAAATTAATGATTCTTAATTTCTGCACATGCACAGCTTTTTTATAACGGCCGTTAATGAGGAAACGGTTATTTCTTTTGCTCCTGTTGGGTCAGCTGTTTTGCTTTTGGCTTCGTTTCCTTCGTTTTGGGAATTATTTTTACAGGCAATATTTTTATTTCTTTCTCCACATAAATTTCAAAAGATTTCCATGATGTCCAGCGATGAAGCGATGCTGTTAGGATTAATTTGAATGAATGCATGCAAAAGTATGATGAGTATTCTGAAAGGTTTTTTGCCCTGTTACCTGTGTTTGGAAAGAAAGAGGTGTTAGAATGGTGCATGAAAGAAGGTTTGATTCCTTCTTCATACGTTTGCCCGAAATGTGGGAAACGTATGGAATTGAGAGATTGAACAGGCAAAAAATTGAATGATGATTTTGAATAGCTGTGTAGAAATCGGTCCAGTGTGAAAGAGGAGAATCATCATGTTTCTCGGAGTGTAAGGAAATGGTCTTGGTTTGAATTAGTAACATGGATATGTGTACCGTTTTGTTAGTGATGCAAAAATAGTTTCGAAGGTGCCGTCAGAAATATGCAGTCGCAGACTTGGGTGTTGGTTCACACACGGCTGTCGATTGGTATAATTTCTGTTGGGAAGTATGTATACATGTTTTAATTAGATATAGTTACAAGATTGGAGGAGTGGATGCAATTGTTGAGGCGGATGAAAGTAAATTGGGAAAATGAAATATGATGAAGGATGACCCGTGAAAGGAAAATGGGTGTTTAGAGGTACTGAAAGGAATTCGAACAAATGTTTTTCAGAGTGGTTCCATGTCGAACGAAAGAATGTTTGCTTGCTGTCATTTAAGAATGGGTGTTACCTGGTACCGCAATCATTTCGAACTGTTCGGCTTCCAACAATTGCTTGGAAGATGAAGGTTTTCAGCATTTGAAGGTAAACCACAGTCTGACGTTTGTGTGTCCGGTAACAGGTGCGTATACTAAAAGCATTGAGGGCTCATGGAGTGGAATCAAACGTTTCCTTGGAAATTCGACGCATGGCACCGAGAATATGTTTGATTCGTATCTGCATGAGTTTATGTGGCGAAGGAAAAATTCCCATTCCGTTGAGAACGAAGTCTTCAAAAGGTTTTTAGCGGATGTGGCGAGTGTTTTCCCCCTTTTGCTACAGGACGTCCCGCCGGAGCAGAAAATAGTACCGGACGATGTTCAGCCGGGGACATCCTCATCATAAACATCCATTTTTCAGGTAAGTCAAAACATTTTCATATTTAAATGCATAATTTTGCAGCGATTTTTATTTTCAAACTTTAAAATACTACTTTTTTAATGAGTTCCCTTCCACCATTTTGAATTTCGCGCTCCGGCGTTGCGTGTTGTGGTAGGGTTGCAACTCCGAAACACAACACGCAAAAACGCGCTAAATTGGTGATTTTTCGAAATTTGGAGGAAAGGCGAGCGATTCGACAATTTCACCAAATTTTTAAACTGCATTATTATTTTATGAGTTTCGTATTAATAAATATATCTATTAAGAATGGAAAGGTTTAAAATCTCTGAAAACGGCAACTGTCAGTGGCCCACACAAAGGGGGGTCCTAGGGGTCAGGACCCCCCCAAAACCCTTGATTTTTTTCCCGATTGATTATAAATCTAAGTATATAGTAAGTAAAATTTAATTAAGTATTTGTTATTAAGAATTAATTTTATTAATTAATGCTAATTATTTATTCAATAATTAGTTTTTTACTGTTTTCTGTTCCCGAAAATCGACAAAATCAAAAGGAGCATGATACAAGAATGGTGGACTTTCGACTCTGGATTCCCCCCTCCCCCTCTGGAAAAATTGCTTTGTGCGCTACTGGCAACTTTGCTTATATATTTTCGGATATTCTTTAATTATCATAAAAAATGTAATAGGTAAAAATAAATGTAAATAACTGAATTTTTTTCGATGTTTTAAATCTCATTTACTACTATTGCGAAAAAATTTAGCACCTTATCAAAAATTGTAATTGCAAACTGCACAATACATAAATTCTGGTAATTTGATAAATTTACATATAAAACAGTTAATTATGCAAAAAGCAAATGATTTTTCTTTAAATATTGTAGTTATACTTAGTTTACAGTTTCTGCTTTTATATTTTTATGTAATAAGTACCACAGGTTGAATCTCTTCGACTGTGAATTTGACTTTTTCGCAGATTGACTGGGCTGCTCACGCAGCCCTCAATCCCTTATCTGGAACTGAGAGGTGGCATTGTGTAGTCGACTTGGAGGGTTAGGTGGAGGAGGCGTGGCACCTAAATAAACATTATCCTTGTATTTAGATATATATACATGCATTATACGCCTACACATAGCGCCAATTGCCTTGTAAAACAAAAACTGCAAAGCTTAGTTTCAGAAACAAAAGAACGATCATTGCTTTGCTATATATTGTAATTCCGGCTAAACTATCGCAAAAAAAGTGTATTTACGTATTTCCCTATTAATACTGTAAGAATCTGATTAATCTTGTTCTTATCACGAAACTTTATTCCTGAAAAGGACATATTTCATGCTCTTTTATGTAGTATTTCTGAAAAAATTGTCGATCATCTTTGCTTTTAAATTTTTAATGTACACAAAAATACAATATATACATTAAATAAGAATTTTCTTCTGAAAGGATTTTTTTCCCACGTTTATTATTCCTGTCTTAATATACAGATCATTAATTTAATGTTATGGTTGTTCAAAAGCAATTCATTCCAATAAAACCACTGATTTTTTAAATTTTTAAAATTTCTAATTTTCAGTTCCATAAAAAAACCCACTTAAGGCTTACATATTTTTATTAAAAATATTACTGATTTTTTTTAAGAACATTTTGAAAAAAGACTACATTGCAGGTTTTCAGAGGTTATAGTCTAATACAAGAAAAAAAATATGCAATACGTTTGAATTTAATAAAAATTTATAAAAATAAAAAAAAAATTCAATCAACTTATATAAAAAGATATTGGAGGTTTTTTTGAGGGGGTAAAATCTACAAATTTTGATAATGTAAGTTAAAAGCTCTGAGTTTGGTCGATGCACCGCAAGAAATTTCCATGAAACTTGTAGATTATATATAGAATGTAGATTATAAAGATGTAGATTGTCTGGTAGATATCGCGGGTCAGTGACATAGCCATATATTACAAAGTTGAAGCTAAACACAGCGATTCTCTACCGCAAAAAAAACACATTTCACAGTTAAATATATATTTATAATATAAGAAATTAATAACATTAAACATATTTATATGAATAGGATACCAGTTATACTTATTAGGATTAAAGCATTCCTCAGAAATGTGGTCAAGGTCCAAAACTCGAGGTAAGCGTGACAGGAATTCGAGCCTGATGCCGTTGAAAACCCACCGTGTAGTGGGCACCGATGCATTTCAAATCTGTAAGGGCTAGGGTTCCCAAGAAATCATAAGATTTCAGTACTTTTTCTATTCCCGGGAACTATACTTCGTTCCCGGGAATCACCGGGACCAAAACACGCTGCAATAGTTTGTTGTCTGTGCTTGAAAGATTTTTAGAAATAAAGTCAGCAATTTTAAAAGTATTTATTAACATAAAAGAAGAAAAAATGATGGCCAATGTTGAGTTTGAAACTGTGACTACAATTATAGTAGGTTAATAGTAGTTTTTAAATCCAGAAAAAATTGGCTTAAAAAGTTAAGCAGTCGAAATGGAACTTTGCTAACTGCAAAAGGTGTATTTCTTTCTTTATTGGAGAATTGAACGAACAAAATTCAGAATTTGCGAAAAATATGAAACATTCTCTAATCCAAAAAATTAATGAGAGAAGCTACGTTAATTAAATAGCATTAATGCAATACCTGAATTTTGGGAGAAAATACGAAGCAGCTACAGTTGCTGACGATATTTCGCTATTGCATTGTAAAAATTGTTTGGTTAGACAAGCCCAAATGATAGGAACAAGGCTTTTCTGTAAAGAAGAGGAATCAATATCCAACTCTTCGCACTTAGTAGAAGAGAGCATGGAAATTTTGAAAAAAAACCTCTAACATTGGACGAAAAATTAGAGAAAGCAATTACTCTAAAAGAAAAGCTTTATATCGTTCAACCAAAAAGGTACTAGCTTCAACAAAATCATGAAACAAGAGATGCAGTTATTCGACTCGACTGAAAATCTCTCATCAAACATTATAAAACTATATGAAGCTTTAAAAACAATTCCTCCAACGCCATTTGAAGCCGAGAGAACATTTTCTGCTGCTGGATTGTTCGTCATAAAGCGTAGAACTAGGCTGAGATAAAAGTATAAATGCTTCCGCTTTCTGAAATCCTATTTTAAAAATGAATAATCAATTTATTATATATTTTTCATATTTTTTTAACTCATTATATAAATAAGTATTAATTTTGGAATATTTATATGTATCCTTATTTTATATAATTATTACTAAGTTTATTTAAAAATAACTTGTTTTTAAATTTTTTGACGCATTTCCGGGAATCCCGGGAACGACAATTGCATTTCCGGAATTTCCCGGACATGGAAAAACCTGGGAAATCAGAAACCCTAGTAAGGGTACAAAGGTGTGGTGCGAAAGTTCGGAGAGGGGGAGCCGTTCTAGTCCCTTGACTATGGTTTCGATCATTGAAATTCATGCAATCGTCTGACGCACGATTATATAAAACATCTGTGCTAACTGTTAAAAAATAAGTTTTAAACGATCAAAAATTACTGAAAAAATTGAAATAAAAACCCATTTCCCCCCCCAAAATAAATATATTTAATCGTATATGCGACGGTTTGAAGAAAATGTTTGATCACATTGAAAGTACAAAAACATGCGCCAAATTAAGTACGAGCATTATTGAATCGTTATAGCACACAGTGGGTTTCCAACTTCCCCCAGAAGTCTTCACACATTAAAAAAAAATTCCTTGAGATGACTCCAGCACCTTGGTCAAACTTGCTAGCTAATCACAGAACTACATATAATTCCGCTGCAGCGTTCTAACGAATTATAAGTTCAAGGAATTTACAGTAATCGCATCCCACAGGAAAAATTTTCCAATCCATCCATATGATTCAGCGTGGCATACAGTAGGACATTGTTGAAACAATTAGAGGAACCTTATAATGCATGCAGATGTAGATATTTACAGTTTTATTATATGTTAATTTTGCATGATTTAAAGATATTTCTTAGCATAAAAATTAACAGCATAAAAACATAGCTATTTTTTTAACAAAAGTAAATTAAAATTCTACGTATATTACGCATTTTTAAAAACATATATTAAAATAAATAAGCATAAAATATAAGTACTTCCCTTCCTTAAATAAAAATTTTACTGCGACCTTACGCGGCCTTTACCTTCATAACTCAAAATCAGAGGTATAACTTGTGACTTTCAATTTGACACGATTCTGAGCATTCAGTTGTTAAATAACTTATTGGCTGACTCGAAATGTTTTTTATATAAGGAAAGATTTTTTACTTAGATATGTAGAACTAAAAGTGGAAAGCAGAACACATGAAATTTTTTCTCTTCAAACAATTTTATCTCTCCGATCATGCCATTCAATAATTTTCAAAATAGCTGTGAATTTAATCTAATGTATTGTAATCCCGTAAATGTGTGTGTGTGTAAATAGTTCTGAGGATGTTTGTCAAATTAGGTGCAAAAAATATTATCAACTTCCATCCACTCAAAATTTAAAAAATGGTAAAGCAGTATAGAGTGTCACTGAGAATTAATTGTACCACGTGTCACGTGGCATTGCAATAGGTTGCCGACACCTGCTGTAGTACATTGTTAATTTCAGATAGTTTCCTTTAACAGAATTTATTTTTATCATACATATATAACTGAATATCACAGTTACTCATCAAGAGATCATCGAAATATTATATATTGTACGTACTTTAAATTTGGTAGACATGTTTCAATTGCTGAAAAGAGATTCACTAGGAAAGGGTTTTGCTCAAGGCGTCTCCGGAAAAAGGGGAAAGTTATTTGGAATGTAAAAGATCAATATGCTTAAGGTATCCGACAACTTGCGACAACTTTTTTTTTAAAAAATGGAGATATGGAGTTTTATTTTGTGGTTTATAGATTTATTTTTATTTTATTTTTTTTTGCTTCTCTTTAAGTCAGTTCTTCTATCAGTCCTCCAAGACGTAAGTCTGATCTGCCGCTAAATCGACTATTCAACGACTAGAGAATATTCTTAAATTTAATTATCCATGCGTTAAGGTATCCGACTACTTGTGCGACAACTTTTTTTTAACAAAATGGAGATATGGAGATTTTTTGAGGGTTTTAGAATTATTTAGTCCATTTTAAGAAAAAAAGGCTAAAATTAAGAAGAGAAAAATAATTTATTACTACTAAAATGGGAAAAATTGGATAAAAATTGACAAAAAATTACATAAACGGGGCCTGTTCTGAACAAATAGTAAATAAAGAATTTCTCACTTTTTCAATTTTGATGTATTACTTTGCTATTCCTTTTTAAAATGACCTTCAGGATAAGAGATATTTTAATTTTTTCCATAACTAGAGCACTTTTTCTTAGTTATTGCATGAAATTGCTTAAAAAACCAGTGATTATATTCTCATAAAGAGCTGTAAATTTTGCAATAAAACATTGATTGATAAATCTGAAGGTTAAACACTTCTACTGTTATACAGAACATACACAAAATATTGTAGCAAATTATTTTAAAAACTTTTTGAGCAATCGCTGTCCCCGTTTGCGCTTTCCAAAAAAAACACATTTCGAGTAAAAAGCATTTTAAAGTTTGACATCTCATGTAAAGTTATGGCATCTGCTTTTACTAAAACGCTTGTAGTTTTCGTTCTAGTGAATGGAAAATAAAAAATTTGGTATTTTTATAAAGGTAATAAGATGTCCTTTAAAAAAAATCATAAAAAATGTCAATTTTTAAAAAAGAATCATGATCTTAGGATAGTCGAATACCTTAAGTTTCAAAAATTAAAGTTCTGTCCTTTTAAAATCAAAAGAGGAGGGCTATAAGAATATTTTTGAATACAATCAAAAGCATAACGTTAAGACATAAATAGCAATGAATTTAACTCAAATCATTACGAATCATTGTAGTCACAAATCAGTACGAAATGTCCATCGAAGAAGTAACATAAAGTATGTTCTCATTATATGGTGCCACGGTAGCCTAATGGTCAAGGTAACGGATTCGTGGCTGGAATATCATGAGTTTGAGCCTAGTACAGCTGAAGACTTGACTCGCAGACTTGATTTGGCTTGAGACTGTCGCAGGGCAACTGTCCTCAATCCTCTATCTGGAACTGAGAGATGACATTGTGTTATCGATTTGAATGTTTAGGTGTGTGGCGGCTCTATCCGTGACCTTTTCTTTAACAAATCCTCTTGGGGAATCTTTGGTCCTTAAAAACTATTTTATTAGAAAGCTCCCTCTGAAGAAGAGAATGTGAACACATGCAAATTAAGACTACTATATAAAGTCTAGGCTTTCAAATTAGAAAGAGAGAGTTATATATAGAGAGCGGCAAATGATTAATCAAATTTAAAGTGTAACGCAGATACTTAGTATTAGATAGTTGTAATAATTAAGGTGACGATTTGTCACTGGAGATTGAATATAGATTAGATAGCTAAGAAGGCAGTATACTTGAATTGAAGTAAGTGTTACTAGTGATTAAAATTTTCTCCTACCTCGATAATTACCTTCATATCGCTTAAATTGGGTGCATCTCTTAGTTTTAATTGGTTGAATTTGTGTTGCAAGTAAATTAAACGATTTTGAACATGGTTAATATTCCTTCTTTTCTCCCACATCTCTAGGCGAGATCCTTACAGGTGGAGGAGTGGCTGTTGTAACTTAAATGTAAAATGAATAGATGGCGCTGCTAGTCATCTGAGCGTGTAGAGTCTGTTGCGTAATGTTCTCTGTGCTGTATACACGTCTTCTATGTGTCGTACAATAAACCAAAATGTTTAAAAGAATGGACCGAATTGTTGGAATAAGATAAAAATATAACGGAAATATAATCGTCTTACTGACCATGGAATGAAGGATTTAAGAAATATAACAGTAGCTTCATTAAGAAAAAACCTGTGGAGTACGCTGGAAAAGAAAAACCTCGGCTTCTTGGATGGAGCCTTTTGATTGGATGCTGGGAGTGTGTGAGCTATTGGTACTGACTGTCCGATTCAGAGTAAAAGAAATCAATGTAGTTTAAAATTAAAGGAGAAAATATAGAATTAAAAGAAAAAAGGGGAATTTTGGAAGTTAAATAAAATGAAATTTACTAATCACTTAACAGGGATTCTACACGGAGAAAAAGCTTACTCAAAAAAAAAACTATTACATTCTCAATTTAAAATGAGGTATATTCGTGTCAATTTGAACGCAGGCCTTTCTTGAATTTGATACAGTACATGTACTCAAAACCCCTAAAAACACTCTCAGAAAAATTAAAAGATATTCAGGATTACAGAAGCTGTTTTAATATTCTGGCTAGATATTTTAAAATTAGGATCACAGCAAACTTAGTTCTCTTAAATCTACGAACTATATTTCTATCTACCACGCTACACGCGGAGGGAACACATGAGTATTAAAAGAGTATAGATTCTTTGTTGTTATTTCCCGATTTTTTCTTGTTTGTAAATCGAAAGTACGTGACTTGTTTTTATAATCAAGTTTAATATGCTGGTATAATTATTAAATACACTCTCTATATGATTGACAATAATTTAGCTATGTAATAAATGTTTACTTTATTTCAGATTATTTAAAAAGACTGGTGTTATTAATTTAATGAAAATTTTATTTGGGTTTCCCAAAAGTCAATTGTTTGATTTATTCTGATCAAAACAAAACCTTAAGCCCCTTTTTAAAAACCCACCCTGGGCTTAGGGGGTTTTGGGAGGGGGGGGAGGGCTTGGCAAAATTTAAATTTTTTGTAGCACCCAAAATTGGCCTAATTTGCGATAGGTGTTACAAAAAATTAAAGTGGTTTTTTCCCAATGAAAAAAATTTTTAATGAAAAAAAAAATTAGTAAAATTTCCAAAAAATTTTTTTAAAAAGGTTTTTTTGGCGATAAATTTCCCGGCCCCAAAATAAAAAGAACCACAAAATTTTTTCCTTTAAACCCCAAAATTGGAAAAATTTCCCTTCATTTTGCTGAATTTAAAAAATTTTTGGCTTTGTTTAAAAGGTGGTCACCCCAAAAAAACCCATTATTAAAAGGGTTTGATGGGAATATTTTTTAGTGAAATCCCTTTTGTAATTTACACAAACATTTTTGAATATGGTTTTATGGACTGAAATAGTTTTTAAATTTTTTAATCAACAAACCCCTTTTAAATAAAGGGTTCGTTTGAATGGGGGAATAAATAAAATTTTTGGGCAACACACATTGAATCCAAATCAATATTTAAAAAGATTCAGGATTTTTTTAAAATTTTTACTACATTTTAAAAACCCCACAAAAAATTTTTTTTTTCGTGCATTTATTTATAGGCAAATAATTGAAGTATTCCCTTTCAGTTTGGAAAATTTTGTTTATTTTCATACTGAATTTAAAATCCTTCTGTTTAAAACGACTTTTTAAAGAAAACAATTTAAAAAAATAAGTTTTTGTTAAATTATTAATTTTTTTGGGGAAATTTAAATTTTTTGGGAAATTTTTAAAAGAAATTTTTTAGCTTTTTAATTAATTTTATAGAAAATTTTTTTAAAATTTCCCATACCGAAAATTATTTAAGAGTTTCAACAATTTCAATACATTTTTTTTTATGATTTTTTTTAATTTTCCCAATATTAAAAGAATCAAAATTCGGAACAGAAAAAAAAAGGGAAAAAATTGAGCATAACATATTTAAAGAATGAATTTTACTTTTCGGTATTAGACATTAAAGTTTTAAAAAATTTAAAATCTCTTAACTAATATTTAAGGGAAAAAATTTTTTCCCTTATTAATAATTGATATGCTTTTTAAATTAGATTTACCCACTGTACTTAAAATTATCACAACCTTTTGGTAACATAATTTTGGGAAACGAAACCATAAAATTTTAATTCAACACCCATGCAAAATTGGGTATTCCCAAACCCTTGGGAGTTATTTGAACGTTGGCATTTGTTACCATAATATGAAAGGGGTACCGGTTTATCTTATAACATAGTGCAAAAAGGCATTGGTAAAAAAAGAACTTTTGGGGCCCCCTGCTAAGTCGGGTTTTGGGTCCCAATTGGTTTTTTAAAAAAGGTAGGTATTTTGGGCTGTCAGGCTTTTGGGCCCCTAGGACCCGGGGCCCCCTCCCAATAGGGGGGTGTATTTTTCCCCTGCAAAAAGTTTTAAAACTTTCAAGCCAAAAAAATTTTGGGATTGAAAATTATTGGAAAACAAAAATCTTAAACCTGGTTTTTTTTAAATTTTACTTGAAACAATTTTTTAATTCCCCTTTAAAATTAATTTTCGGTTTTTCCACCTTTAATTGCCCAAAATTGTTTTTTTTTTTAAAATGAAAAAAAGAGATATATATCAGATTTTGATTTTTAACCCCGGGTTAAGGAAATATTTTTCGTTTTTAAATTTTTTTTTTCGGTGATTCCCTTTTTGGACCGGGGGACTTATGTGAGATTACTTTTTTCCCTTTATCCGCAAACCCATGGTTTTAAATCGGATTTTAAAGGGTTTAAACCATAAATTTTTTTGAAATGGAGTTAGGTTTAAACAGAAAAAATCTTGGTTCTGAACAGATTAAAAGGGGAAAAAAATTTGGGGTATTAATATTATCCCCCAACTTTTCCCAACGTTCAAAATAGTTGGAAACCCCTGTTCCTTTATATTTGTTCATGCTCAATTGACATGACCATGTGCTTCATTTCATACAATCTCACCAAAACAGTTGCGATAATATGAAAGGGGTCCCAAAAAATTAACCCAATTTTTGGTAAAAAAATTTCTGTATGCAGGTATGTTATAATGAACAGAAACACGCAAAAATCTGCCTAATATGAAGTACCGATTTATCTTATAACATAGTGCAAAAAGGCAGTTTTGTAACGGGGAGGAAAATTTAAGTTTTTTTTACAAAATTTTGGCGATTTCCTGGTTTTTGGGCTCCCTAGGACCCAGGACACCCTGAAATTTAGGGGGGTGTATGTTCGCCACTGAAAGAAAGTCTATGCTTTCATGACCATAAAACTTTCCCTTTGATTGCTTTTGGAAATTTTAAAAATTAAATCTGGTAATAATAAAAACACAAAGCTCGGTCAATGAAATTTTTAAATTTCCCACAACATATTGATCTTCTGGTTTAAAACCCATCTTTAATGTGCCATAGTGTTTTTTTTTGGATAAAAAAGGGCCGGAAATATATCGTTTTTTGATGTTTAACTTTTATTTATCCGTGATTTTTTTGGTTGGTCCCTTGGGGAACAGGGGGATAAATTAAAAAAATTTTTTCCCTTTCTGAGTCCTGTGATCATACAAAAATTTTTCCCTTTTAAATTTTAATTCCCAAAAAATTTTAAAATTTACTAAAACCCAAAATAAAAAAACAAATAATTTTTTAGATTTTAAAATTTTTTTAGATAGACCAAGATTTTTTGTTTTTTTATTTCTACTGCTTTGGGTTGGAAAAAACCCAAAAAAAAATCCCCCTTTTTAAAAAGTTTAAAAAGCAAAATAAAAAAGTTTTTTTTTAAAAAGGGATTTAAAACCAAAACGGGCCGAAATTTTTCCCAGGGGGAAAAAAAATTGAAAGATTTTTAAATCCCCGAAAACCCTTATTTTTATTTAAATTAATTTTGCCGGTTTTAATTATCAAGTTCTTCGGAATTACAAAAAAAAACAAAAAAAGGAAGAAATATCCCAAAAGATTTTTACATTCAGGTTGGAGGGAAAAAGGGGGAAAACTCTTTTTTATTTTAAAAATTAATTTCAAATTTGATATCAATACTACCAATTTGTTTTGGACAATTGTCAAGTTAGGCGATAACATTACAATAGGGTTTACCAATACCTTTAAATTTGATTTTGTTTGCCTTTCCATTGTTTTTTTTTTATTATTTTTTTTAAATTTTTTATTCTTTTTTAAAAATTTTAAATTTAGTATTTTTAAAATTTTTTTTACTGTTTTATTTTTGGCGGTATCCTTTTTAATTTCATAAAATTTTTAAAAATTTTTTTTTTCCAAAACAAACATTTCCATTTTCCCCTTTTTAGTTTTTCGGCTTTTACCCAAATGGACATTTAAAATTATTTTTGGTTGTTTACTAAATCTTTTTTTAAAAAGGGCCTTGGGGCCCCCCTTTTAATTTTTATGGACAAAAAGGATTACTAAATTTGCACTTTGTTTTCTATCTTTTTTTTTTTTTTTCTTCTAGATTGAGTTTTTTGGCTTTTTTTGGCCATTACCCAAATGTGATATGCATGGCAGCAAAATAAAAAACCTTAAAAACGGTTAAATTTTGACAGCTATGTTTTTTTGGAGTGTTTACAATGAAAAAATTTGCATGGCCACGATAGTAAATCTATCGGAAAAAAATTCTTTTTCACCCCAAAATTTGAATTTTTACTTAAAACAAATTAATCTTTTTTAAGGCCTTGGCAAAATTCCCAAAAAAAATTTTAAATTTTGTATTTATTGAAAATTATTAAATTTTTTTTCAATATATTAAAAATCCCACAAATATATAAAAAAACAAAAGAATCAAGATTTATAATATTTCATGAAAATTTTTTTTCCACCCTTTTTAATTGTTTTCTTTTTTTTTTTAAAAATTTTTTTATTTTTTTAACAGTTTTTTTTTTTCCATTTTTCTTCTGTTTTTTTTCCCCAAATTTCAAAACCTTTTTTTATTTTTTTTTAAATCCAGGTCCCTCTTTTTTTCCTCCCTTTTTCCCTTTTTTGTTTTTTAAAATAAATTTAAAATTTCCCTCTTTTTTAAAAGGAAAATTATTTTTTAAAAAATTACTTCATTTTGGGAGTTCTTGGTGTGAGCCCCCACCTTCTTGGATTGAAAACTACTAGTTTCCCAAAATCTTATTTGCAGTGTTTTTCAAAACCGGGCCTAAAACATTTTGTGCGTAAGAAATGATAACAAATTAGCTCCCAATGTATATATTGTTTCAACGAAGGGTTATTTTTTTAACAGTAGTTTTTTTTAAACCCAACTTCAGCGGGCTGGTGGCCTGGTGGGAGTGGTCAAAAATAAAAATGGGGGCTGGGTAAAGGCAGAGTTTGAATCTGTCCAGGGCCAAAAAAATTTTTGCCCGGTGTGGTGGGTTGGGGGGGGTGCCCCGGGGGTCATCCTCATCCTTTTTTCCTTTGGGTTGGGAAAATTACAAAAGGGCTGTAAAAAGGCCCCTTTGGGCTAAAGTTTTTTACGTTAAAATTTTTCCCCCAGGCATCCTTATTTTCTGGGTTTAAAAAATTTAAAATTTTTAAAATTTTTACCTTGTTTCTGAATTATAAATGCTTTATTTTTTTAAATTTTCATTAGTTTCATTTCTATTTTTAAACTAAATCTTCATTTTTTAAAATTCAATTCATAATTTATTTTAAATTTTGCATAGTTCTGATTTTTTTTTTTTTGGGGTAAAAAAAATTTTCAAATTTTATAATTTTTCACTTTTTCAAAACCATTTTTATTCCCCATTGCAGTCTTTTTCGTCATATTAAAACGGTCTTTTGGGAACATGGTACTAAATTTGTTTTCCTAAAATTTTTTTCCCAAAATTTTCAATTAGGAAAAACTATTAATTATGAACAACATTTTGGGGGGTTTTTTTTCTAACAAAAGGGAAAAATTTTTAAAAATTTCCCTCAGGGCCGTATCTATAAATTTTCAGTTTTATAATTTAGATGGCCCCTGTATCCCCTGGATTTGAAACACTGAAAGGACATTTTTTTACTTATATTTGGCCCTCTATTGGGGTTTTTAAAAAAAAAAATCCTTTTTTTTTTGTTTCCCTTTTCTTGAACTTTTATATTTAAAATAAATTTTTATATTTCCCCTTAAAAAAAACTTCACTTCAAAAAAGGAAAAAAGGTTTTAAAACATGGGTTTTTAAAAGATAGTATTTAAAAAATTCAAAAAAAATTTTATGGATGAAGGCATGTTGTTTTAAAAAACCACTTATTTTCCTTGTTTTTTTTTTAATTCGATATTGTTTTGCAATTTCCCGAATAAAAAATTTTAAAAATATATTTTTTTTATTTTTTTGTTTACAGTGAATAATTAAAAAAAAGCTGTACACTAGTAAAATGGCTGAAATTGGGTTTTCCCCTGGTTTAGATAATTTTTTTTAAAAGGATCTGAAAACTTCTCTAAAAACTCCCAGTTGGTTTAAAAAACCCCCCTTTTAAATTTTTTTGAATTAAAAACTTTTTAATTTTTTTTATATTCTTCAAAGGGCTAAACTTTTTTAAAAATTTTAATTTTTTATTTAAAAAAATTTTAAAACTTCTATTTTTTTTTCTTTGGTGAAAGTATAAAAACCCGTTAATATAAAAAATGGAAAACGATTTTTTAACATATTTACAATGCATTTTTATTTCCATCTGGATGGATTAAAAAAAGTCCCAGTAGCTCGGTTGATGAGTGTTGGGAAACAAGGGTTTTTATGTATTGGTTTAAAAAAAACAATTGTCAAAATTTACTCCCCGGGAGGCCTAATTTAGACTTATTTTGGTTGGGTTTCCCAAAATCAAAGTTTTTTTTTTTTTGTTCATTTGTAAAAAAATATTCCTTTTTTAAAAATTTTAGAAATTTTTTAAAATGAAAAAATCTGTTTCATCATGTGTTTTAAAATACCCAATTTAGACTGATTTTAAAAAAAACTAATTTTTTTGGGGAAAATTTTAAAAAAAAAATATATTTGGGTTCAGAAATATAAAAATAAATTTTGGGCCAAAATTTCTTTACAAAGGTGTATTGCTGGGAAACAATTTTTTTATTTTTAAAAAATTTAAATTTGGGGGTAAAGGTTTTAAAAAAAATTTTAGTTTTTAAAATCACATAATGGGGTTTCATTTTTAAAAAGAAAAAATTTTTTGTTTGGGGAAATTTGGGATCCCTTTTTAAAAATATTCGGATTATATAAAAAAAGAAAATGGGTTTTTAAATTTAACCCTTTGGGGACATGGCAATTTTCTTTGGAGCAACTTTGCGATGAAAACGCAAATAAACTTTTTTTAACACAATAATTAAAAGCAAAAAAAATTTAGATTTTTTGAAATTAAGTGGTTAAAAAATTCCAAAAATTTAAATTAAATAACATTTAAGATGGAAAAAAAAGAAATTTTTCAACTTAAGTATCATCTGAAACCTTTTAAATTTTAATTTTATTATTATTTTTTTTGTTAAAAGTGGTATTGGATACAACGGTTTTTCTAAAATAAAAAACATACAAACTCATATTTGATCCAAAATATAAATAAGGGGCATTATTATTTAACTTTGCTTTATATTTTCCAAATTTGATCCGGGAACGGGTTTTAAAAAGGGAGTATGATTTTTTTCAATTTTAAAAACGTAGTCTTCCCCCCAAAAAAAGGGAAAGGGCTATTCTCCAAAATTTAAATTTTAAAAACCCCCCGGTATGGCGTATTCAAAAGTGAGGGATTTTGTCTCGTTCTGTCCGGGTTTTTCCCTTAATACAGGAAAACGGTTTTTTCTCATCTGTTTTTTTCTGCTTTTTAAATTTAAGGGAGTAACAGCAAAATTTTTGGCATTCTTTTTTTCTAAGCTTTGAAATTTATTTTTGCAAAAATTCAAAAACTTGAAGAAAATTAGGGGAAAATTGTGTCTTTGGGTCTGCCGGGTAATGGGCTTTACAAAAATAATTTTGCATTCGCACAACTCCGGGAGGTGAGGTAAGGGGAATATTAACACCCTTTTAGCTACACGAGGGGGTTTTGGCGACCGTAATTTTGAGCCATGGTCAAAATAACGGGAACAAAAAATGATCAACCCCCCCCTCCCAACTCCACACCACCCAATGGGTGGATGTTTGAGCTCTCGACATTTTTTAAAACCCGCAGGGGGTTTATAAAATTTTAAAAATTTAGAAAACGTAGAAAAAAAAAGTTTAAAAATTTCCCCGATACAAAAAATTTTGACTAAACCAAACCCTTCTTACTAAAAAAAACTTTAAATTTGGGGCCTTTTTTTTTTTGTTTTATTTTCTTGTTGCATCCAAAGGTTTTTAAACACAGAATTATCTTTTTTTTTTTGAAATTAAGGGAGTGATTCCTCGAACGTGGTTAAAATTTTTTCGCGGAAAAAATTCGGTTCCTTTTGGGTACCCCCGGGTTTTTTCAAATCCAACAAAAAATTTAAAAAAAAAAAATTCAAAAAGAATTCCCCCTTTTTATCAAATTTGTATAGTTACAAAAATCCAAAAGCTCGTCCTACTCATCAAAACTAAAACTTTTTTTTTTAATGAAAACCCTTTTAAAAGCAATATTTTTTTTCCCCTTTATTTTAATATAATAAATTAATATTAAAAAGTTATACATAAAATATAATCTTTTCCCACTAGTAAAAGAATATTTTAATTTTTTTCTTTTCGGTTTTACGAGAAAATTTCTACTTTTGTTAAATTAACTAAACGCCTTGCAAAACAAAATTTGTTTTCCAAAAGGAAAATTCACCTTTTTTTATTTGAGTAAAAATCTATAATAAAAAAAAAAAATTTTTTAAACCCAAATTTTTATTTATAATCTAAATTTAACAAAAAACAGCATTTAAATTTTTTGGTTTTTAAAAATTTAAAAGAAATATACGGGTTTTTTCATATACCATAAACATTTTAATCCATAAATTTAAGGATATTTCTCAACTTTGGGGGCTACAAAAACAAAGTATAAAAAAATTTAAAATCTTTGGGTAAAACGCGATTTTCTTTTTCTCAATAGACCTAAACTTCGACGGGGGGGAAAAAAAATGGATCCCCATTACTAAATAATCTTCATAATAAATCTTGGAAACAAAATTAATAATTTTTAAAGGTAAAAATTTAGAAAAAAGATTATAATTTTTTTAATTTAAACAATACTTTTAATTTTCTTAACATAAAATCTATTTAACCCCTGTTGACATCTTTAAAACGTTTTTGTATATATTCTTCGGGGGTATGTGGAAAGGGGAAATTTTTCGAAAACTTTTTTTAGTTCTTTGGGGGGTTTTCAAGGGACCTTGGGGTTTTGGAGTTTTTAATTTAAAAATTTGGGGGCCGGTTAAAGGCTCTCAATTAAAAAATGCCGGGGAAAACGGGGTTTTTTGTTAAAGTGATGCAAACTAGTCAGTTGACGTTGCCATTACAAAGCATTGTATTTATATTTTTCCTGACTACTAAGTAGAGATTTGAGCTAGAGGATTTCAAATCTAATACTTATTAAAATTTATAATTTGTGCCATTTTATATCGATTTTAATTTCAAGGATTTAATTAATTTAAATAATTAATGAAATTGTTATAAAAAGAGGTCACTCTATAATCAATTTACTTGGATTTAGCAGAATAATAAACTCTAATTTAACTATTCAAAAGGAAGTTTTTTTGTGAAAAGTCAATAATCTCGTGATGAGAACGATGTTTAATATAATATAGAAGACTGCGATGGTACAATCCTCACATTATATTTAATATTATTTATTCTGTGATGTGGAAAACAAAATTTGTTGGATGTGCCACAGTTTTAAGATTTTTGAGACGAATTTATGTTCCTAGAAAAAGTTAACCTATTATTTTCAAATAAATTTTTTTATTAAATCCGGCTGAAGGAAAAGTTCAATATTTTTCTCACAAAAACTGACGCAAGTTGAGATAATCTTGCATAAGAGAAGGGGAATATAAACTTTTTATGAATTAATTGTTACATTCATTTACTGCAGTGATTCGCAAAGTGTGTTCCACTAAACCCTGGGGTTTCGTGGGGCATACCCAGGGGTTCCACGGGTCACAATGAAAAAAACGAGAAGAAATAAATATGTATTCAAAATGGATTCACGTTCTCTATCAAATTTATATAGTTATAAGTATCTGTAGCTCGTTCTACTCATTAAAACTGAAAATTTTATTTATATATAATAATTTTATTATTCAACACTTTTTAAACTTTTATTAAAATATAATAAATTAATATTAAAACGCTTTATCTTTACATATATACTAGCGGACCCGACAGACGTTGTCCTGTACACATATCTTAAATTCAAAAATTGCAAAAATTTTTATTAACAAGCTTTAACTATCTGGACCGTTTTGATGAAAATTTGTATTATAAAAAGTTATTACATCTAACTTCATTACATATACATTTATCACAATTCGATCAATCGATAGCGTGTGAGTATATGTTTACTATGAGCGAAGTAAAATGTAGAGGCTGTGTGAATAAAAACTTAAACTTGTTTTAATTAAAGGTGAAAAAGTTGAGACTCAAACTATCTTATAACAGGTATATTTATTAAATTGTACAAAAGCTTAATTTATCGTAATGCCATTGGATGTACAATATTTTTGGTTAAACCTTGAGGGGTATAAACAAATAAATTCGATGGTTTTCCAACTCTGGAACACGCAACATATAATTGGCCGTGAGAAAAGCACGGATTTTCTAAATTAATATATAAAGATATACCTTATCGTGGCTTTTTTTGCCGCGCATTAACAGCATAAATAGCACACAGGAGTAAAACAATTATGCGTTTTCAGATTTTTAATTAATATATTTTTAACTAATTGCGATATTGGACCGAATATATTGTGAATCTAAACCATTCTCGAGTACACTGGAACATGAACAAAAAATTTCATCAAAAAATCAGTCCACCCGTTTAGGAGGGTTTAGTCACATACACACGCACAGAAGATTTATTATATATATATATATATATATATATATATATATATATATTATATATATATATTATATATATATATATATATATATATATATATATATATATATATTTATATATATATATACTATAATATTTATTTTGATATATTAATAATATATATATAGTAAAAATAATATAAATATTATATATTTATATATTTATGATAATCATCTATATAATATATCCTACTAGATTGAGAATATTCTATTGTTGATACTATCTCGAAATAATTTCTACTCGTTAGTTAACAAAACGCCTTGCAAAACTAAATAGTTTTCGAATGGAAAATTCCCCTTTTTTTTATTTGTTGAAAAAACACCTATAATGAAGGAGAAGCAACTTATCAATATATCAACATATTTGATGTTATAATCTAAATTTAACAAGAAAAGCATCTAAATTTTAGGCTGAAAATTTATACGAAAGACACGGGTTTTCTCATACACAGATATAAACATTTTAATATACCATTCAGAACATTATGTTTAAGTGAAATATATTTCTCAACGTGAGTGGCTACAAAAACAGAGCATAAAACAAATTAAACTCTGAATAAGTAATGCGATTACATTTAATCTCAATAGACCTAGATTTTGACTGTTTGTGTGAAAAAAAGTAAGCACGTATCCCAATTATTAAATAATGCATGCATAAGTAACTCTTGGATCAAAAATTAATATTGTTAATGAGTAAAATTATATAAGAAATTAGATTATAATTTCTTAATAATAAATGCAATACTTTTTTCACGGGGCAAGCACCATGTTGTTGCTTATGTTCGCCAAGATGAGCAATAACATTACAATATGGTTACCTTGATATTTTAATCGTCTGGTGATATGGTTGCCATGGGGATAACGTATATTAGAATTAATTTTTATTGGTCTTTTCCCGTGGTAACCCTATTAATTTCAGACGATTTTAATTAAATTTTTCAAAAATTTGACAATTTTCAGTGTAATTGTTCTATTATTTCCGTCTTCTGTTTTATTTTGTGCTTTTTCGAATATGGATATTTCTAATATAGGTGAGTACTAGAATATATTTTTTAAAAGAATGAGTGTTGTACTTTTAATTATCGCTATAAACCGTTTTTTTTTCGCTCTATTTTACGTTTTAAAAATACCTTTTCGAACGTTCCTTGTTCGATGAAATTCGTTGAAGGAACTTGCAGTTTTTAGAATATTGCAAGTTTTCAGTACTTTGTAATTGATATTCATAATTAATTTTAATATATATTATGTAATTATGTTATTAATAATGTAATAATAAAAATGCAATTATAACTATATGTAATAATGATATAATATTCGTTACTTATAATTGTTTTCTTAATATTTATTTATAAATATTATTACATATTATGTTATTTATTTATAATTATTATTCATGTATTTATTTATAATTATTTTTATGTAATTTATTTATAATTATTATAATGTTATTTATTTATAATTATTATTATGCTATTTATTTATAATTATTTTTATGTTATTTATTTATAATTATTATAATGTTATTTATTTATAATTATTATGTAATACGAGTATTCTTATGCATTATTTTAATTTTTTTACAATACGATGATTATTCTTTTATATAATTACTATAAAATTATATTATATTATTATTATATATAATAATTGTTATTAAATTATACTATATGAATAATTATTCTTTCATAAATCTTAGCAGTGGCCTTAATTAAACTAATGAGTCTGTAGCCTTGTGGAAATGTCCTATCCTGATTTGGCTTGGCCAGCATGATAACGTTTGCTTGCTTCCACAGTGTAGGAAAGTGATTCTTAATGAGGCATTGAATTGTAAATTTTAGTTAAGTGTGTAACTGCATTGAACGTTAAATATTTAAGAGCTATATTTGGAATCTGATCGGGGCCTGCAGCTTTTCTATTCTGCATTTTTTTAATAATGCCTCGGACTTCATTAGGGGAAGACAGAGGGGGAATGTTTGTACTGAAGTTGTCGAAATAGTGATTCACTAAATTTTCGACTTCTTCGATCTTGTCATCACAGTAAGGTTCTTCATTTTCCTGAAATGTGACTTCAAGTGTGTCTTTGAAGGCCTCCGCCTTTTCGAAATCCGAATAGGCCATTCCACCCGGACCATGAAGAGGTGGAATGGGGGTATGCCTTTTAGAAAACTTCTTATGAAGATTATAAAGAGAATTGTCCTCAGGATTTAAAGTTAATAGAAAATCTTTCCAGGTCCTGTTTTTATGTTATTGGATTTCGCTCCTGATCTGCCTAATGAGAGCATTAACTTCGCGTTTGTATGGAGGGTATCTGGTATTATTCCAGAGTTTTTTCTAAATCTATTTTTAGCTCTGATAAGCTCTCGAATGTTTACAGGAAGACGGAGGTGTGGAGTGTTCACTAATTTAGTGGTAGTGGAAGCAAAAATAGCATTCGAAACAATGCTGGTGAAATTTTGAACGGCAAGGTCCAAATCATCTATCTGGGGATTACCGGGAACGTTGTGATAAATTATTTCTTGAAATTTAGTCCAGTTCGTAGTTTTTAAAGTATGAAGAATTGGTGGTAATACGTTACTAGTTACAAAATCAAATATAACTGGATTGTGGTCACTGCTAAGTGCATTTACAGTAAAAACTTCAGTGTGAGATAAATTAACTGCAAAGCCTATGTCCAAAATAGCGTTGGAGTGATAAGTGTTGAAATGCGTGGGAGTGTCGGGGGCGAGAATATCAAGTGCCGACCCTACGGCCCAATTGCACAAGATATTACCGTTTGTGTTAGCCCTGCCTGGATTCCAGCTGAGATGTCTTGCGTTAAAATCGCCGAAAAGAAAGGCTTTGTTGCTGTGGTTGAGAATTGCGTCAAGTTCCGTAGTATTAATGGAGCCGTGTGGAGATCTATAGATGCACGCCACAGTAATTTTACTATTGTTTCCTAACTGAATGATGACCGATGAATTTTCAAAGGTGTTTGAGACAGTTAGAATGGCGTGGTGTTTGATAGAATTTTTAACGAAGAGGGCCGTGCCCCCCTCCCCTATGTGTTGTACGGTCACTTCTGTGACCAGTGAAATTTGGAATGCTAACCCTGTCCACTGGACGAAGGTGTGTTTCCTTTATCCCGATTATGTCAGGGTCATAATCAATAATACATTCTTTTAACTCTTCTAAATTATTTTTTAAACCGTTAGCATTCCAGCTAAAAAACCTGAGAAAATTATTCGCACTCTATTCCTATTATTCATTAATCAACAAATTAAAATTTAGTCTGTAAGATGGACAGCATTTGTCCCCACTGTGTCATCATCTGGCATGACTGCTTTGGCATCCAGTGACTCGTTGTTCAGAACTCCTTTTACTACTTCCGAGAAAGTAGGTTTTTATTGGCTGACTTTTTCCTTGCGCGCAGCCGCTCGCTCTTGCCAGACATTCTTCGTCGGTTTGTTTTTGTTGTTTTTGGTATTGATTGGGTTCTTGGGGCATCCGGAGAAGTTTGCAGGGTGCGGGCCGCTGCAATTTGCACACTTAGCCTGGGCCTTGGCTGACTTGGTGCATTCAGAGGTGAGATGGCCACCTGAACATTTCAAACACTTCGGTGCTCTAGCGCAAAACCGAGAGTGATGAAAAAACTCCTGGAAGCGATAACACTGAGGAGGCATGGAGGATTTATTGAGGGGCTCAGCCACAACTCTAAAAAATCCAATTGTCTTCATGTTGAAAATATCCTGGTTTGCAGGACATTTGGGGAGGGTTACCAAGAAAAGTGGTATGTTAGTGTTGGTTTTCCTGTTTCTCAACAAGGAAATATGGTTGGGAGTGAAACCAAATGAGTGCAACTCTCACATGAGTTCTTCTTGGTCGAAGTCGGTTGGTAACCCTCGAATAACATCTTTAAGTTGTTTATTAATGGCCATCTCAAATGTGTGGGACCGCAATTTATTGTCCGAGATATATTTTTGGATCAAACGGTGCTCTTCAGCAGAAACTGGAAAGACTCGGAGCTTTCCATTCTCATAACGCCCCTCAAGTGGTGTTTCGCAGAATTTTCCTAGCTGGTCGAGGAGCTCGGTTGCATTACGCTGTGAGTCAATCACAATGGGCGCAATGCGTCTACCTTTGCGGCTTGCAACAGTAAAGCCGTCGTCTTCCTTACTCGAACCGGGAGCGACAACGCTACCAGCGACCGAAGCCGCCGGGCTGCTTGCCGCTGCGACCGGTCCTGCGTTTTTCTTTGCGTTCTCTTTCGAGCTCTCCTCGGCTGACGTTTCCCCTTCTTCCATAGAAGACTCAGCATCTCCAATACGGGCAGGGGGGAGGTGTTGTTTGGGAGCGCGCGCTCCGAGCATGCCTGTTTTTTCGACGGAGTGTCTTTCCGAGGCGAAGCAGGCTCGCGTTTGCTTTCTTCCGCCTCGGCTGCGAAGCGGGTGCGGACACAGCGGGGATACGATTCAATCGTTCGATCTCCTTTATGTAATCCTTGAACTCCTGGTTCTGGAGTCGAATGGATTTATGTGAACACTTTAATGCTGTCCATTGAATTAAATTAATTACCCTAAGTCTCTCAGGCGTGTTTGCTACATCAGGGTCGTTGAGGGTGAGCAATATCTCTTCGAGAACATCGCACAAGTTCACACTCGACGCACGTGGTACATTTATCTAAATGAGCAGTCGCTACATTTGCATTAAAAGAAAGAGGTTCATTGGTAAACAAATCACCTACCTTGATTGAAGAGGCTACATCTGTCCTGGAAGCGGACATATCCAAATGGCAATCCAAAATCTAAAAGGCAAAAACACAAATCCGGTCGAAATCCAAGTGCGGCGCTAGGCCTAACACATACCGCGTGGGGAGTCAAACTCCGATAAAAATCGGTAAAGTTTGAAAGCAGCTAACTGAAAATAACCTAAATCGGTTATAAATGATGAAACCAGGCCAAAAAGTGACTAAAACTGAATGATTGCACGGATGCAAAAAGATCCAAAATCGAACTTGGGCGAGACGGTTGGAAAAATAGGGACGCAGTCAAGGGCAGAAAAACTGCGTGTGGCGACAAGAAGCAGAATGACCTCTGAACTTCCCCCACACCCTTAGTCTTAAATTTCTTTCTGAGAGATTTGAGCATCCAATGAGAGTCATTTTCCTCACCTGCCAAGAACCAATCAGAGAGCGAACACTCAGCTCTCACCCATGCAACCAAAACTCCCCATGAACCTGGAACTTTTCTGAACGATTGGCTTGACCAATCTGAAGCTTTCGACTCCCCAGCATGAAAATTTCACAGTCGTTCTACAGCCACTTTCCATATATGGGATAGAGGCTCGCTTCGCGAGCCATATATGCTCAGTTATTACACCGTAGACACTGAAAGTTATTAATCGAAAATGCATGAAAAAAAATTCCGTAAATACCAAGAACTATTTAACTATGTCGAAAATAGTGCGAAGAAACATTGGCATTCAGATATTGTACACAAGAACCAAAAAATTTCATTTAAAATATATCCTCATTGGTAAGAAAATACTTGATCAAAGCCACAATTTAAATGTTACAGAATCAATCTTCATTATCACGGTACAGAAATGAATGTAGCTTGCTGAGTAATTTAAACCAGAATTCTAAATATTTTCCATTATATTTAGGCAAACCATTCACTACACTTAACAACACTAGGGCCATTTAATGATTCGAATTTCTTTTGCATTATAAATGCTTGTAGCACGCTCATTAGTTTAAGAATCATTACACTCTAAGGCCAATTAGTTTAAAAACTGAATGCAGATTAATCTTTAAAAGCAGAGAAATTATGATACATGTAGAGCCAGCGTACTCAAAAAATGAAACAAAACTTATATCCAAATATATTGCTATAAGAATAATTGAGAAAAATGCTTCATTTGCATTTAAAAGGATCACAGTTTTAATTATTTAAGTACAAGATAGAAGATAACGCGCCGCCATCAGTATTCTAAATATTTCCCATTGCTTTATATAAATTTCACAACTCTAGCGTCATCTGGGAGTTATATTTTTTAACATTATTGAACATCTAGAGCAGCGGTCGCCAAACATTTTGACCTCACTTACCAGTAAATTCCTAATTTAAATCCCGCGGACCACTAATAGGATTTTTAAGTGTTAAATATATGTATAAAAAATTGTGATATAAGAACACACACAAAAATGTACCTAGTTAATAAAATGAAACTATTAATTTTAACCAAATTATGAAAGCTTTATTAATAAACTATAATAAAATAAACAAAAAAATATGCAAGAACTATAAAAAGATAACAATTAAAAAATGACTTATCAAACTTTTAGCGTTAAACATTCCTAGTGTGATGCATGTTTCTTCTTAATTTAAATAAGATAATGGATGTTTGGATCCAATGTTGTTACTGCAAGATGGAGAATTGCATTTATTTCAGGCTGAGGTCGGTATCGTGTTTTGATGACTGTGACAGATGAAAAGGCCTTTTCCTACAAATAAGTTGTGGAGAATTGAATCAGAATTTTCACATCGCCTGTTCACTAAAAGGGTACTCACTTTTTATGGAAAGCCGAAACAGATCTTCAAAAGGATGAATGAAATTTAAATTTGAGAGTTTCGTTGGATGATAGGTCGATGAGGCTTTCTTTTAGATGCATACTTAAATTATTATTCTGAATTTTCGCTGCACACGGATCTATTATCTACATAAAACAATGCAGCTACAGCAGTACGACTTATTTACCGTGGCGTTATTCTATGAAGTAGCGTTTTTATAACTTTTTTACGTATTGTTAGAATTGAATTATGTTTCAATCTATTCTAAAACATAACTTACGCTATGAATAAGTTATAAGTTAAGAAATATTCCAGCTGGTATATCTGGGGACCAGCGAAATTTTCTCGCAGACCACTAGTGGTCCGCGGACCACCACTTTGGCGACCTCTGATCTAGTGCTATCTACCTGGAAGTAGAATGCTTTAACTTTTGTAGTATACGTAGACTGTTCAATAAGTAATAAGACTAATTTTATTGCCACGAAACCACTCATCGGAATGTTAATTTCTGTGGCATAAGAAAAGTTTGTTGTCTGCATTAACACAAGCTACCGATAGATGGTGTGCACAGACTCATGTTCTTGAGTATCACGTGCTCGAACTAAAGCGTGTTTGCGGGTGCCTACGAGACGCGGCCAGTTGAAATGGAAGCAAAAATCAGTATCAGAGACCTTTAATATGATACTATATGACTAAAGACTGAAACAAGAAGGCGACAATATCTTAAAACGCTTCATCACAGCAGACAAAGATTGGTTGTATCACTGATCCAACCATAAAACAACAGAGCAGTGAACAGAAACATTCATCTTCACCTATTCCCAAGAAAGCAAATACTGTGAAATTGGCTGGTAAAATTATGACAATTTTTTTTTCTATGAAGGAATTGTGTAACAACACTCCGTCGAACCCGGTACTACTGTAAACGGCTCGTACGACGCGAATGTACTGTGAACAATGATACAGCACGGTAAAAGGAAATGTCCATTGATCTGAAATGGCTTCCTATTGCACCATGACAATGCCCGACCACATTTTGCTCGTCGCGTACTGGATGTTTCGCAGCAGAACAACGTATAGAGATTTTTCCACACCCTCCATATAGTCCTGATAAAACTCCATGTGAATTCTGGCTGTTTCCTCAACTTAAGAAACCATTACGAGGCAAACGTTTTGCAAGCAACAAAGCATGTGTAAAGACTGCGGAGGTGATTTTGATAAAGCTCTCACAAAATGTACTTTTACATGTTTTTAAGAAGTGACAGAACGTTGGGATAAATACATTACGTGCCGCGGAAGTTATTTTGAAAAAGACCATGTAAATGATGACGATTAAAGGTATTTTTTTTCATAATTTTAGTCTTATTACTTATTGAATAGCCCTCGTATAACCATTTTTAAATCTTAATCCAATTCCATGCTGCATATTGGTTGGGATTTAGAAGGTTATTATCGTTAATGAATGTTTTCATTCTGTGTAGAGAATAAAAGATTCTGTAAGTTTACCTAAAGTTGATAAGAGGGAAATTGGTCTATAACTAGTAGCTAAATGAGGGTCTTTACCGGGTTTATTAATTGGAAAAATAATGGCTTCTTTCCAGTTATCTGGAAAGGGATGAAATTTGAGAATTTTATTGATGAGAATTGTTAGAATAAGGATTAATTTGATTGGAAAGTTTTTTAACATGCGGTTAGTGATAGCGTCTTTACCGGAAGCCTTTCTGGCATTAACATGCTTAATGTAGTGGATAATTTCATCAGGAAGAGCAAGTTCAAGGAAGGAGGTAGGGGGAGTAGAAAGAAAATTGTTTACAGTGGAGTGTATAAGTTCGTCATTTTGGCTATATGCATCGTTATCTCGTTCATTTTCAACAAAGTTATTTTTGATATTAGTAGCAAGTAAATTAGCTTTCTGCTTATCAGTGATGGCCGTACCTGTTGCACAATTAAGAGGAGGAATTTTTGGCCTTTTATTTTTAAAAAATCTTTGAGTGCACCAAAGGCTGTTGTCTGTGGTGTTGAGTGCTTCCAGTCTTTTTTGCCAGATGTTATCGTTATAATTTTTAAGTTCTTTTTTGAGATCAGATTGTGCTCTGTTGTAATGTGATTTAAAAAAAGGATTAATAGTCTGATGATATCTTTTACGAAGGTAGTTTTTGACTAATGAGCTGGTTTATGTGTTGTGGAGTGAAATTTCGGCGGTCGTTTTCTATTGGTCGGGAGGCGTGGCTATGAGTTTCGATGACCGCGTCGGTGAACTCTGCGATTTTGCACTCTAAATCGTTAGTATTATTGATATTGTTAGGATGATAGTCAAAGAGAAAGAGATTTTTGTTTAAATTAGTTTTAAAATCATTCCAGTTAGTGGAAATCGCTCTTGGGTTTGGGGAATCTTCTGCGAGTTTAAAGTTAAAGTATAAGAAAACAGGATTGTGTGTGATCTGAAGAGAGATCGCTGATGGAGTTGATCGTAATGGGATAGTAGAATTTTTTAATAAGAGCGATATCTATCGTATTAGCTGAGTTATAGCCAAATCTAGTAGGAGAAGGGGGAAAGGCTATGTTTAAATTAGCATTTTGGCAAAGTTAAAGAGGTGCCTACCTCTGTTAGTGTTTACGTTACAATTCCAAGCATTGTGGGCGGCGTTAAAATCACCGAAAACAATACAATTACTGGCAGTTTGAATAAAGTACTCGATATCTATAGTAAACAAGTTTTCGTCAGATGAAGGGGGAATATAAACACTTGTAATAGAAATTGGATCATGCTTAGGAGGGGTTAGAATAATATTAGTGGCTTCCATAGCGCGGAGGGGAGGGGTGGGGAGACAGTAGTGCTTTAGCGAATTTTTGAATAAGATGAGAGTTCCACCGGTGGTCCGCTTCCCGTCCGAGTTCCTATCGTTTCTATGGCAGGTGTAGTTGGCAATATTAAATGTGTGTGAGGGACTCAGGTGGGTTTCTTGAATAAGAAAGATATCTGGGGAGTGCTTCTCTATAAAAATACGTAATTCAGCATTACGTCTTAGCAAACCGTTTGCGTTCCAAGAACACAAACTGAGGCCAATTGGTGAGGAACTATACTTTATTATTAGTGTTATTGCAGGATGCCTCAATTTAGGCGTACATCTGATTTAGATTTAGTGGTTGATTAGTATTATTTAAATTATTGTTGTTGCATAAAATTTGAGATAGCTGCATGAGACAATCAACGTAACTCAGACGGATGATTGACGGATGATTTTGTGAAGAGGTACTTAGACTGCGTCAGCAGTCTTCAACCCTCTATCTGGTTATTCGATGTTCATGGTGTTGCAGCTTTGGTTGGGAGAGGAGGGCGTGACTTCAGGAGTAGAGAACCAATGAGAGTGGTGCTGAGGAGGTGGGCTTTGATTGGAGGTTGGAAGTGAGCTTTTAAACTGCACTAGCTTTGACTTCGAAGAATTATTCTAATTTTAGTTTATTATTTTAAAGACAACTATTATAAAGAGAAAATAATTAGGAGAGGAAATTTAAAGGTTAAAATAATATGAGATTAAACTTTATCCATGAGAGCTTCTGCTAGTAGGCAGGTTTTTTCTACGTCCGAATTTGCATTTTTAAATTTAGAGAGAAGATCGAGAATTTTAGGATTTTTCTTTACTAGGTTTGAAATGACATTAAAAAGTTCCAGAACTTGTATTAAGTCAGAGGTATCATTTTCTTGGCTAAGGAATCCACGGGGGGGGAATCTTCTTTTCTGTTATCATTTTTATTTTCATTATTAGTAGGGGTTTGACTGGGGATTTCTCCACTAACAATGTTAGCGAAAGAAATTCCTTCTTTAATCCATTTACTGGCGAAATTTTTCTTTTTCATTGGATCAACGAAGGGGGGCACCTTTCTTTGGTTGTGGGAATTTGGGACATTTTGTATAACATGCCGAATGACCGTAGCCTTCGCAGTTAATACAAAAGGGGTTTTCCTGTCTTTCTTTGATTTGGCAGTTTCTCATAGCGTGCGCTTTACCGCATTTTAGACATCTGGGTTGCATGTGGCAGTTCGCGGCAGTATGAAAAAAGTTATTACAGTTGAAACATTGGGTTATTCCTCTTACGAGGTAACCATCAACTTTCACTTGTAAGTAACCTAATTTTGTTAAATCAAATATTTTGCTATTATTGGCGTTTCTCGGGAGAAGTATTAGAAAATATGGAAGGGTTTTTTTTGTTCTTTTCGAGATAAGTTGCGTACAGCTTTCAATTACAAAGCCTTCTTCTACTAAATCGTTTGTGATATCTTCGATTTTAGAGAAACTCGGGAGACCTTTTATTACAGCTTTTATCGGTTTGTCAGGTTTACGGTTAATTACGTAGAATTCGAATTCTTTATCCGCTTTCAAGAAGTGGACAAGAGTTCGATATTCTTCAAAATCATTTGTGAAAATTTTAATTACATCACCGGCAGTTCTATTGCGAATTTTCGGGAATTTTTCGAAGATTGATTTAATTTGATCGCGGAAATTCTTTTTGATTTTAAGCATGACAGGTGGGGGAGGTTTAGTCGGGGGAGTAACTACATCAGAGGTTACATTATTGTTAGTCGGGAGTGGATGTTCGACATCCTGTTCTAAGTCCGAGAAATTATTTCTCGCTTCTATGGGATCCTGGTTAGTGACGGGGGAAACGCGGGCCTGGCCGTCTTTTTAGGAAAGATAAACTCATCCGTGGATTCCTTGCTTTTATTTTTGCGCTTTTTACACATAACTTTTTCTTATTAACTTTACACTCGGTTTTTTCATCCGAAATGGGGTCGTTAGAATTAATTTCTTCAACTACCAAGGTAGTTGGAATTTTATGCTCATTGCAATCAGTTCTAGTGCATGGGGGAGGGTTTTAAGCTCACTTACCAGTTTCCTCCTTTTTCATAGCCATGGCTTGGGTGCTCATCCGGTAGATTTCGGAGAAGGAATTCGTGTGAGTAGGTGAACTTGCTAGGATTTCATCGAGAAGTGACTTGTGAAGGGCTGAGATACCAGTGACTGTATCTCTAAGCTTTTCGCAGGCAGCAATTTTCGCTTTTCTAGTCGGCGAAAAGTCCAGATTTTCGCTATCACTCATGAACGTCGATCCAAACGCGAAGCTCAATCGTCTATAATTTATATTTATAAAAGATTTAGTAAACTTAATTAGTGGTATTTTTTTAATATTTTTACTTTCATCTGAACATTTATTTTTATTTTAATCGTATTTATTTCCTGTTCCCATCATATTTCACACATCGATTTATTGGCACTTGTAAGAGTGTAATTTTTGTGGTGTATAAGGCTCCATTCACACTTAACGATTCCGAGTCTGTAGCGATCTTTCCAATTCACCGCGATTCTGAACAGGGATTTGCCTTCACACTGCCACGGGTCAATCATTCTTCCATCAGTTGCTGTCGAACATGGATGCTGTTTTTAATGTTTTAAGACGATTCATGTTTCAAGCTATTAATTTCACAACTGTTTCTTTATTCATTTATTTTCAAATTGAAATACATAAACAAAAAAAATATAAGAACGGTTTTATTTATTTTTATATATTTTGCCTGTTAGTATCAAGTGTAATTATAGTTTGAAAAGTAGTAACAAATAATAAATATGTATTGTAACTATATTATAATGTAATTACTTTTACAAATAATATATCTAATGTTTTTAAAAGGCATTTTTCAAATGTTGTTATGTACTACAGCTTTTGTAGCATATAACAACTATTTTTTTGATTATGTATCTAAAAATGGTTTGCTAATACATTAATGAATTAAAAACATGCCATTTATATTTTGTTTGTTTCGTATAACAAAATTTGAGATCTATGTTGTAATAAAATGGAATCTTTTTTAAAAATTAAAATTATCGACAATATTGGTGTTTTAATTTATTTTAGAATTCTTATAAATATTTAATTTTTTTTCTCTCCCAAAATTAAATAAATTCTTATCAAATTTATCTCTGAAGCTATTTCAAACATCCTTCAGAATATTCCCTCCCCTCCCAAAAAAACACACACACATTTTGCTTTAAAGTATTAAAAAGTGAAGAATAAGGTTCTCAAATTTCTAAAATTGAATAAAATAATACATGCAAAATTAATTTTATTATTTGTGCAAGATTAGCAGGGATAAAATGCAGCCTATACACTCGGCGACAAGAACTATAGACATAATGAAAAAGAATACTATGAATATCAAAAATATAAGTGCCATCTATTGGCATAAAAACAAACTCATATGCTTATCCTAACAGAGAGAAATTCATTATCTTCAAACAGCTGAAATTAGTTTCTTTAATAGAAAAAAAAACTTTATGTGAAAAAATCTCTAATAACATAAAATATAATAAAAATCAACACTATATTTGTTTGAATTCACTTCTTTAAGAAATAGCTCCCTGCGTCTGAGTGAAGAAATTCTGACCTGCCGAATCACGCGTTAAGTCAGAATAACTGCGGATTGAACCGGTTTCGATTGGTATGAATGCGGGAAGGCGAATCTTCGCTTATTTGAGGGGGAAATATTACGAAGCCAATCTTGGTCGAACGGACAAGTTTGATGGTCGAAGTCGCTTAGTGTGAAGGGAGCCTAAGAGAACTTGTCGGCATTATAATCTCATCTGAACTTCGTCCATAACGGACTCTTTTGAAGCTATAACGTCCAAAGGTGGGATATATTTCTATTTATATTCTTCTAATATTTTTATTTATTAAATGTTTCTTAAAATTAAAACTGGTGCAAAATGATTGAAATTATAACCATTAATAATCTTTTTTTTAATCTATCTTATAGTTACTGTTATCAACAGTTTGTTATCTAACTTCAGTTTATTCTAGTTATTTTTGAGTTACATACAAAGACCTTCATTCTTATCGTCAGTATCTAGTGATTTATGGAGTGCCATTTTTTCTAATTTCGTGATGGTCCGAACGACAGCGTCTTCTTGTTGAATACCTGTGATTCATTCTTTCTTTTTTTACAATTTTTTTGGCGTTAACTCGCTCAAATTTGTATTTGGGACTAGAATCTACCAAAGCGTGCTGTACACAGATTTATCGCGGGCTGTAAATATTTGAATGCAATTTTAGGTAAGCACCATTTTCTTGTAATGTGTTCTGATATTCTATCCATTATTTTTAATAGGATGTCGCAAAGTATTATAAATGTAAAAGGAATACGACGACTAGCTACAAAACTTGTTATATAAACCCTACTTAAATATCATAGCTGTCCTAAGGCAGCTATGTTTGTAATATTTCTGCATCTATATGTTTTTTAATTTCGAGTATCTGTTTTTTGGGTTTCTGCTGCTTTAGTAGAGCAGAATTAACTATATTTATATAATCAAAGTAAAAAGTTTTATACGCACTGATAAAACAAGCCTTAAAGGGGGCGAGTATTTTTTAAAAAGTAGTTAAAACTTATACAGAAATAAGAGATGATAGTTATTTATAAGCTCTACGTGGATACTTCTGCCATTAGGTCACAATGGTCAATGGTACACAAGATGTCACAAGGTAGTGGCGCTGTGATCGCGTTCATGCAGATATACCTTATTTGCTCGCTCAAGCTTGTAGCGTTAGGACGTTTTGAAACATTGTAGCATAGTCCAACCGTTGTAGTTTGAATTTCTTTATTTACCCATCTTTAATAATGCCATTCTTCATCGTGTATATCAGGAGTCAGCAGCCTATTAGCAGTGGCGTGCCAAACCCATGGCATTCTTGATATAATTCGATTCCCACGGTAAGGCAAGCAGAGGTCAATAATATAGATTTACAGTTTTATTTTATATTAATTTTGATTCATTTAAAGATAGTTTTTAACATAAAAATAAAAAGCATAACATATAAATATTTCTTCAAAAAAAATAATAAAAAGTTAGAACAGTACACATATTATACATTTTTAAATATATTTATTAAAATACGTTTATAAATAATTTTCTCTACTTGAAATGTTAGTTCCTCATACACGATAATGAATACTTTGAACCATAACACTCTTAATACATTTTCTGATAAAGATTTTAATAAGTATAAAACTAAAATGAATTCAAAATTACCTGAATTAGATTCTTTAAAACTATTTTACTGGATGAATTAAAAAACTTGGTAAAGAATGATAATGATATTAAAGCATGTTAAAATACCAACCAGGAAGCTCCCTCTCAATTCAAGCCTCTCAACGTCAAAGCCCCAATATTCGATATGGGATGGAGGAAAGCTCCGCGTTCCATTTTGCAATGATTCTTCAGCGTTGGAAAGCGTGTTAAAATATAGTATATGCTAATCTAAACAGCTTTACACTCCCTCTTGAAAAATGCCAGTATTTACTCTAAATTATATCCTTCAAATCAGATTTCTTTTGTAATTTATGTCGAGTGAGAGAACTAAAAATAATGCTAAAAGTAATACTCAAAAACAATCATACTGTTCAACATTGTAGAGAAAACTGTCTTTGGGCGCCTATGAAGAAAAAGTTTTGTCGCGCGATAGGCGTTAGTGTAAGCAGACACTGACTGATTGATTGTTGATTTTTTTGGCGCAAGCAGAACACTGAGCATTACGAACACAAAATAAAGGTTTCTTTTGAAGTCTCTCTCTAATTTTGAGTTGTGAGTGTTTAGTGGATGGCTTAACTAGAGGAGCGCATAGCATCAATATCCGCTCAAAAATCCACGATTTCCATTTAAAACAACACCCATTATGAATTTTTTTGTCGCTAGAAGGCACTCCCCGCTGTCTATAGATATAAACACTTTCGAATATGCTTCAGTATTAAAAAGCTGACTTCAATTTAATGAACTAAAATGATAATTCACAACCAAAATCGTTACAAATCAAAAAGTTGAAAAATATGAGAGTATAAGCTGATAAAAAAATATATTTGACATTTTTTTTTATTTCATCTACGGAAGGGGTACTCGCATCTGGTTTAACCTTGCTTTATTGAATTATATTACGGCATTTACAGATGAAAGTAAAATTTTTAAACACATTTTTTCAAGTATACAATCGAAAAAATGATGGTTGGTCTTTCCTTTTTACTTTTACAGAAACAAACATACATATACAGTGGGCCACAAAACTGTTCGTACACTTGCAATTTCTTATAAAATTTAATGTGTTTTCGACTAATAAAAACTAATATATCGTAATTGTAATTTTTTCATGATATCTGCAACTTCTTAATGGAATGACACAATTAATTTTTTAAAAAAATAGTGTAACCTTTTTAAAAAGAAATTAATAATCAAAAAGCTACTAAAAAATTACGTCACAAAAGTCTTCGTACACTTAACAAAAATCTCAACTTAGAATTAAATATTGTATTTCTTAATTTAGTACTTAGTAGGATATCTTTTAGTATCCACAACAACTTTTAAACGTCCTGGTATAGATTTAATCAGTTTTTTGTAATTATAAAAAACTGGGGTATAAAAATAATAACTAAAATTTAAAAAGAAAAAAGATGCGCTCATAGAAAAAAATTAGACTTCTACAGATTAAAAACTGTTTTAAAAGAAATAACAATCCTTATGAACTTAAAGGGCTGTAGCTCTCTAGAAATTAACCATTTTTTCTAAAAACTTGGAATAATACTTCGAATTAATGAGCTCAACATAAGAACATTGCGTACGTACATTTCGAGTTTCTTTGAAAAGAGGGAGTGCGCGTTTTACGGCGAATATGCTTAAAAAATTAAAAGTTTTAGCTTGAAAATACAGGTGTGTGGTATGCGCCGGATATTACGTATGTTTAAAATGCATTGAAACACAATTCAATTAAGTACAAAGTTATATAAAAACGGTACTTCATAGAATAACGTCATTTCATAGGAATGTATAATGCTAACAGTTTGATATACTTGAACCATTTTTTAATTGTTTTGCAGTTTTTGTTTATTTTATATGGTTTATTAATAAAACTTTCATAATTTGGTTACAATTAATAGTTTCTTAGGTACATTTTATGTGTGTTCTTAGATAACAATTTTTTTTATAAATATATTTAACACTTAAAAAATCCTATTAGTGGTCCACGGGATTTAAATTACGAATTTACTGGTCAGTGAGGTCAAAAAGTTGGGTGACCACTGCTCCAGACATCAAGTTTCATTTCAAAAACTACCCTGTTAAAATTAAAAAGGAAACGTATGTATCTATTATATGAGCCCATCTTCTCACGAACCGCCGATTGCAGAAACGAAATATGAATATGAAGGATGGCAATTTGGGAAACCGTATTTCTATGGTAATTGTTATTCGTCTCATGACGACAAGGATGATTCTATTTCATTAAAAATTGAAAATAAAAAAAAATTGACAAAATAACTACGCAGGCCGAGAAAGAACTCTGCGATCCATATTTGTAAGCTTCGTTACGTTTTTAAAAATGTTAGCTTTTACTTTAAACGAAACATTTCCATTTTTCTTTCATTTCATAATACTTAAATAATTAGAAATTGGGTATGACCTACCACAGCCCCCTGGTGTATCTGGCGAAAAAAGTTATTCGCCAGATGGCGCGGATTTATTAAAAAAAATATACAGCATGTTTTA
>BMAV01008446.1:0-15559 GCA_019973955.1 Trichonephila inaurata madagascariensis | reverse complement strand
CAGTTTACCCCAAAAGATTTTTTTATATCTACATTTGTTGTGTCTCATGAGCTCCAATTTCTTTCTTCTGTGGCATTGTAGGTGTTAGAGCTTTTTCACTTGTATTTTATTATATTATTTATATATATAAATAAATACTTTTAATAAATGCAAATTTTTTTTAAATATGATCTTTGATGGGACTCTAAATAACAACGAAAGCATTGTTTTTCAATGCTATGCTCATAACTTGAAGTTTTCTCGAATTTAAAGTTTTCTAACTTCGCCCACTCTCATTAATACATGTGTCAAAAATAAACTCCCACATCAAAACTGCGGATATCTTTCATTGATTCCTGGACTACATAACTGATGAAACAATTACGTAGAATGATCTAAAAATTCGGAGACTGCAGTTATTGATGATGACGAAAGCAAGTACCTGAAGTTAAATCATTTGAAATGAATTCTCCCAACCCTCCCCTACCTGGCCAGGTTGGTTTAGTCTACGTCATGTAACCGAATCGCACGCCCAGCTGTTACCTTCCTTAGCTAAAGAGCTTTGTTCCACGATCTAAAAAGGGTGGCTTTTATTGAACAGCGACGAGCATAAATTTTTTTCAACGCTTACGTAAAACACCAACGGACACTTCGGAAATGCTAAGTAAGGCGTCTGGAGAACGTAACATGCTGTCGCTGGGCATATGGCTCGCAAAGCGAGTCCTTATCCAATATCGTAACAAAGGGAATCTAACATGGTGAGATCCAAGGTTTATGCATGGAATCGACGTTTTAAAGAGGGTGGTGAATCGAACGAATTCATCCAATAAACAGTTTTTTTCTCCAAAAACAGCAATAATTGGATTTTTTCCTTTAAAAATATATTTAAAGTTTCAGAAACTGAAATTGGATCTGGAAGAAAAAATATTACTTCGGGAATTCAGTCGTCTGAAAGTCTTGCTACAGGAGTCATCGAATTAGAGTCATTATAAACAACAAAAATTTATCAGCGTAATTCAGTGTTTCTCAAACTGTGAAGCGCGCCCCCGGGGCGCGATAACCCTTCAAGGGGGGCGCGAGCATATCGAAAAAAAGTTTCAAAAAAAATTAATTTACTGGAATGAAAAAAAAATACTTTCTGATATAAGAAAATACAGATTTACATTGATATGATTTATATATATCATCTGGTGAAAAAAGGTCATCAAAAATAAAAGATTCTACTTTGAACGCTCATTAACTATCTTTGATCCTATAACTATCTAAAAAAATATTTTGTTTGCTTTGCTGTAACCCTACACGATGAGAGATTTTTTTATTACGTTTCTTTTAATCTAAAATATTACTTTTGCTGGCTTTCAAACTTACTGGTATGGTTACCTGCATCCCTTTTTTTTAGGGAAGTTGTAAATTATATAATTCTGTTGCGTATTTTTTTCACAACGTGAAAGAGTTTTATGATACATGTATAAGCATATTGAGCACTTTGAAGGATTAATTGACCCAGATTTTTAATTTAAGAGTATACTGAAACATATAATACAAAAATCGTTAATTCTGTGTGGGAAAACTGTTTATTTGTTACCAATGACCTTGACAGAGAATCCTCTAATATGACAGTCTTAATGGGAGCTAAAATGAATTGATAACATATCTCCTTTTTGAGGAGTGGCAAACGTTTTTTTAGAATCTTAAGGTACTTGTTTAGACCAAGTTCCCGGCACGACCACTATTTTTCAAAAATATTTTCTTCAACGTGCTGCATTTTTCCCTATGAATAACTTAGTGGTTTTAATTGTGATGTATACGACTGATTATTTTTTATAAATGTAAATGAGCAGAATATAAAAAAAGAATTGGGCATCTGTGATCTCTCTGAAAGGAAATTGAAGCTGATCAAACAAGGGAAACATTTGCTGAAATAATGCATATTAATCATGTTAGCGAAAGTAAATTTGAGAAAAGCAATAAACATGAAACGAAAGGAAAATTTTCAATAGCTACATTAAGAACCTTATCAAGAAAATATGAAGCCATAAGTGTACCGCAAAATGCACTCTCACCTGTCAAAAGACACAAGCAAGAAAAGTCCAACAGGATATTTTCGATCATCAAAGAACATTAAAATTACAATAACGAACAAAATGTGACAGTTTTGTTTTTGCAAATAACTTACCTGTAATTTTAGCAAAAGTGTTCGTGATTTGTGTCCTTTATTAAGGTCACGCACATTTGGAACAATTTAGTTAAGTTTTATTGGATATTTTCTCAAATTATGAAAGACAAATAGAAAAATCCTTGAAATAGGTAAGTATATTTTCTCTTAGTTAAATTATTTACTGATATTGTGATATTTTTATCTTGTATATTAAAAATAATTATAAAAAAAAAGAATTGGGGTGCTTCACTCCCCGCGACCATTAACGTTGGTATCGAGAGCACACCTGATCCCGGGCTTTCTCGCTTTAAATATTAAAAAATAACACAATTGCTATTTATTAGAGTTTTATATTCTTTTTTATTACTTATTACATTACATTACTTTTTTATTATTATTACTTATTTTTTATTACTTATTTTTATTACTTTTATTACATTTATTCTAAATGCTAATTCTGCGAAGCTTAAAATTACAGTTCATTCAAAAAAGTTTATAATATGAGTATTCATTTCAATAAATCATTTTACATTTTTGTATACATTGTCATGCACTTGGTTTTACTCTCCTTACAATTAATCTATTATATCGAGAATAATATATTATCATTTTTTTAAAAAAATAAACTCGTGTTAAGAGTGGGTACTTCAGCTAGTATAAGAACAAGTTTAATAATTATCAGTGACTTCCATGGGCTTGTCTTGCAAAGCAAAGTTTTTCAAATAAGGGCTAAAAATTAGAAAATGACACTCAGAGTTATTTTTTGATATTTAGCTCAGATCTATATTTTGTCTTCAAATTAGCCATCGCAGAAAATCCGGATTCACTAAGATATGATGTTAAAAATGGTAATAGTATACGAAATGCTTTTGTTTTCAGTGCAGAAAATTCAGCATCCACCTCTATCCAGAATTCAAAGAGTGATTTATTACAAAAAATTGCCCTTTAATTTCATCATTGGATGTGAACTCTATGAAGATCACTTTTTCGGCAGTTGAGAGCCCTTCTGAAGTATTTTGAAATGGATCCCTAACCCATTCGTAACTTGCTATCCAATTTGCCCTCGTCTAGTACTTGTTGATGCTTTATTATCGTCGAATGCTCGCTGCGATTTAAAAATATATCTATGATTTTGTTTTAATCCACTGCCGTAAATACTTAATATCGTGAATTACAATTATCGCGTGAATTATGAAATGTGCATTCAAGAGAGATTCAGTAGCTAATCGATTCGGCCAAGACTGACTAGAATTGTACGAGGTACAGCATTTTTACATGTTTTGTGCAGACGTCCGTTAGGTTGCCTAGACTCACGTGAACGTTCGCGAGAATGCTAAATGTAATGGATATGATAAAGAGCAACATAGATTAGGCTATTTTTTAATGACATTTGTATTTAGAAATGGATCTTGAAGGAAAAAAATCTTTAATTAAATATTATTTCTCAATCTGTTTCAATTTAAAAATTAGAGAAAGAAAAATAACATAATTATAACCTATTACTTAAAAAGTAATTTACTTAAAATATATATTACTTAAGAGTAACATAAATAAAAATTTAATACTTATCTTATTAATACTGAATTAAGAACAAGTTTAATAAGTATTAGGACTTCCATGGCTGTCTTGCAGAGCAAAGTTTTTAGAAATTGACCTCTGAATTTTTTCTATATTTAGCTGATATCTATATTTTGTCTTCTTACCAGCCAACGCATTTTGCAATATGTTCCAATTTAAAAATTAGAGAAAGGAAAAATAACATAATAATTATCCTATTACTTAATTTTTTTTTGCTTAAAAGTAACATATACAAAATTTAATACTTATGTTATTAATTTGTACGGTTTATAATTAAGATCGTGTATTGTAGCTTTAGCGTCAAAGTGCATTATTATTGCATTCAGTAATTTATTAATGTTTAAGGGGGGCGCGATAAAAATTGTGATTGAAAATTTGAGAAGCACTGGCGTAATTGCTTGAACAACCGGATCGGGATAGACATAATGAACTGACAAAATCCGGATGAAGTCCTATATGATTCTGAAGAATACTTTAGAAGCATTGAAATCTCATTGTGCGGTCTTTATTAAAAACAATTGTGAATTATTTCATTCACACAAATAGTTTATCAAGAATTGTATTTTTTATACAGTGGGTATTGGTTAATCTTTAAGCCAATATACTATCTTAAGGAGAAAGGTGTTAAAATAACATTAAGATTTAAAATGACATTAAACATGTGTTTCGTATTCCGGATCAGGATATTTTGTGGTAATAAAAAATATTCATTCCAGTCAAGTAAAGGAACTGAAAGTTTTGTTTTAGCATTGAACCTAGATTATTTGTCACCAATGTAGATTCCCACAACTGGCGTAATTGGTTTTGACGAAATTGACGCACATGGATGGAGGTGTGGTGGATGACGTCATGAAAAACAGTTGTTGCCATTTCCACTCTTTTTTCAAGCTTTAAACATGGCGAAAAGTATCTGACAATGCTTGAAAAATGATAAATCATAATTTAAACGAAAAGAGTGGTTAAATGCAGATTTGTTTAAGTGTGATTGATTGTGAAATTCTAAATATCGTGTGCTCGCTTTTTGAATGATGTTCTCATACCTTGCAGTTTTCTCCGATATTAATTTCTCTTTTCTTCTGTCCGCCGAACATAATTTACTGTATTTAAAATTACCTCTTTACTATTGGCATATTTCAATGATTCCGAAACTAGACGAAATAAATGTTGTTTAACAGAATTCTTTTGGTTATTGGATGCTGTAAATGACTAAAATGTAAAATAAAAAGGTAATAAGTTGCATCTTCAAAGAAGCATTAAATTTTGCGATAGTTTACAATTTATTTTCAAACATCTCTCAGTGATTCTCAAACTTTCAATATTTGTGACTCAATTTTGAGTCATAATTTTCATCTCACTAATCCCCCCACTAGAATATAGTATGTAAAATCCTCTTCTAGAATATACTATATGTAGACCTTTATTATGAGATTGTTTTAAACAAAACTAGAAAAGAAGTATCGTAGAAAAATGTCTAGAAAGATGTCTCAATGTATTTATCCTTAACATTGAGGGATTTGTGCAAAATGCGCTTATCTTATGGATTAAATTAGTAGTCTTAAGTAATACGTGAATAAAAAGTCAAGCAAAAGAAAAAAAATAGTAATAATAATTCTTATTGTAGGAGACATTATGCAAATAAACACTCTGTTTATGAAATAAGTGTGCTTAGTTTAACATAAGAAAAACATTTCTCTCAAACATATCGCACTCAATAGCCAAAATAGGCCGCTGAGAGTTTCCTGAATTCAGCATGATATCTAATTTTCTTTCTTGAGAGATGACAGATATTTCTAGTTCATTTGTTTAGTATTTGCTTCAGATAATAGTGGTGGATTACTGAATTTTTAAAGATTTCAGTTTAATTTCCTAAAACTGATTTCACTAAAATATCAATATTCGATTTTTTTCTCTGCAGTAAAAATTACAATTTTAGGAAATAGTGTATTTTCAATGAAAGGAAAAGAACTTATTCAAGTTTGTTGGCGGCAGCCTTCTAAACTTAACTGCGTGTCTCATCAAAAGTGTAGTAATTTAGAGGGAGAACAACCTCTTATCGCACCTTTTACTTGAACATTCGTTTGGATGCAGACTCTATACAAATTAACAAAATCCTTATTTACTCAATCCTGATTCTCTCAATGGGGGTTAGTCGAAGTATAGTCTTCTCGTTGAATTTAAAAAGTTCTGCTTCTTGTGATCTTCGAATTTTTATTATCATTACTCAGTTAATCCGATATAGAGGCAGCAGATTTTAATTTCTTCTTTGCATACACAACAAAACACTTCCGATGTTCCAATACTACGTTTCGTTTTACATGTAGAACTATTACAAGATTATCACACTTTGCATAAGGTAGTGAGATTGAATATTGATGACAAAAAAGCAATTATAAGAATAAGCTCTCTGTTATATGTTTGTCATATATTTAAAATGAAAAAATAAAAAAAATTACTCTGAATAAAATAATTCCCTAAATTGCTAAATCTAAAATTTTCCTCCAGCAAGTAATTTATTTATTTATTTTTTGCATATGATAAATTGTTTTAAAATGTTATTGCTCATAATTTGTACTAAAATTATTATATAATTTTTATTAGTTGATTAAAAAAGTTATTTCTTAAGAATAACTCATACTTCTTTAAGTATAATTTTGCACTAGAAAGTAGTTCTTAGACTAGCTTCAACACGTAGTATATCTAGCCGCATCCTTCTAGTACGCATTGCCGGTACACCTAACAGAGAGTGCTGCATCTTCTGAGGTGTTGGAACCCGTGGTCCTCCCATACATTCAAAGTTTGCCATCAGCCATTTTCCAACAGCATAATGAGTGACCATACATGGCTCGAATTGTTCGAGAATTCTTTACATATCAGATTGAATTGTTTCCTTGGTCTGCTTGTTATCTCGATCTATCGCTAATCGAAAATGTGTGGTTCATGCTTGCGCAACGACTGTCCCGTGACACACCACCTGCTGCTACAACAGATAAACTTTGGCAAGATGTGGAAGCCGCATGAACTGCTGCTTCCCAAGGATACATCCAAAAAATCTTTAAATCCATGTCGAGGCCTGGTGGTAGTATTAACTGGCAACAATGGCGGCCGAAGTAACTGCTGATTTTTCATCCTCCACTCGTCACAAGAGGCTGTAATTTGAATCGTTTGATTTTTGTACAACATACTATCTGCCAAATAAATTTCGCTGTGATATCTCTGATACTTCTGTGGCCAGCAGTGTATATATTAAAAAAATTTTAAATTATGAATAAAGCGAAAAGGGTGGCACATGCCTTGGCATTTAGATGTTGTTTTACATTTTTTATGCGTGCATCCTTTATTATTGTGAATGTTGTAAGTATTCAAAACATAAACCAAAATGAGTAATGGGGTGTGTGGTCTGAAAATGGCCGAGTGAAATGTTCATAACTTTTCGAGCCTGTAATCAAATTGAAATTCTACGTTTAACGAAGCAGTACAATAAATTTAGGAAAGATTACCTATTTGAAATTTAAATTTTATTAACGGAGCAGTTGGTTGTAATTTTAGTTTTCGAAGATTTATTTTTAATGTTTTTATAGAGATTATTTAATATATTTTCACCTGCATTACTTCAAAATAACTATAGGAAAAAATATTTACGGCTTACAAAAGAGACAAAAGAAAGTAAAGAAATAAGACACTTGTATCCAATGCAGATTTATTTAAGTGCGTTCTACGATGAAACTACGCATTTTTTTCTCTTTTCTTATAAAGACTTCATCTTGTATTTCTGTTAAAACAAAAACTAGTTTTGACTGGAATAATTTCGATTTTCTGTATTCTCAGTAGTTTGTATCATTTCTTTCTATATTGCAACACTATTAAAAATATATCAAAAAGTTTTCATGAAACATTAAGCATAAAAATATCAAAGATCAGAATCAATTTCTTTTTAAAAAAAATCATATGTATAAAATTTGCAATATAAATGATTTTGAAAATAAAATTTCTTAATAAATAAAATATATTTTAAAATAAATCGCCAAAAACCACGGGATCCACCCCCTTTGAGAAACAAAACGAAAACCCCGTTGAGCTCAGCATTCGTTCTTTCAATTTAGTTACAGCCATTGGATATATTTTATTTTGACGGTTGCACTTTTCGATGAAACACGAACACGAAACTATTATACGATTATTCACAACACCTTTTGGATGAATTTGATGAAAACGAAGGCGTCTCGCACAAACTTGAACGGGGATTTCCCCCTTGCTTAACGAAGTAGTTGAAAACATCAGAAATTTCAGTAAACTGAGTAATAAAGGGTTTTTCTTTGTTGTCGCTGGGAACGCACACGTTATTTCTTATTTTCATGCACATATTCGAGGCAGGAAACTATCCTTGCCGACTTTTGTTAAGTATTAGAGTAGCGTTGGCCGGTGTTGTGGTTTGTGTGTGTGTTGTCATATCTGATTTAGAGAATACATCTTCAGGGGACGTTCAACCTTTATTATGAAGCAAGCAGAAGCTTTCGAGACGATTACCAAGTAAAGCAGACAACGACAAGCAGCAGCGGCCTCTTGACGGACACAACAAAAAGATAGAGTTGCAGTTATTTACATTCTTACATGATGAAGGCAAGCAGACAAAGAGAGCGATTACACAACATGTTTGCTTTTATACCGGCAGTGGGTCTTACGTAATAGTAGTTCTGATTGGATAGATTGCGCGGACAGGGATTTTGGACTAGCCGATTACGATTAAGATTACAGTTTTATTATTGCACTAACGAATTAAAGTTTGTATAAATATTACTACAAAGAGTTAACAAAAAAGGATACCAGAAGGAATTATTACATTATATATATATATATATATATATGTAAATTACCACAAAAGAGGAAGGAAAACTCATAGGAGGAATTGTATAAAATATATTTAATAAAAAGGAAAAGGAGTTAAGTGTTTATTTAGGATGTAAAAAGTAAGCGCCTCCACGCATTTATACAGAACTCTTGTTTGAGCCGACCAATGTTCGAAAATCCTTCCATATAGGTTCAAGGTTCTGTTTCAGAAACGCTTGTTGGATAGGCTCCCCGTTAGTGCATCAACGCAGATTTCACTTCCTCTGCCACTTGCAGTTTGATTGCTCTAAAAATCTCCCGATAATACTCTCGCCCTCACATTGTGGATTTGCGTGTCATAGTTTCACCGTATACTACATACATATGATCTATTTAAATCCATTGGTATAGGAGACATGATTAAGACTCTCTACAGATATCATTACAAATATTCATCGAATAAATGAATAAATTATTGTAAATATTTTACTGCTATTTAACTAGTATTAAATAAAAATTATATTTTTATAATAACTCTTACTATTCCGCAAATTAAAGGACTTCAATAAGGTGGGCCTGCAAGTAACTGCTTTGTCAATATTTGTTTGCACTTTTATGGGCATGAACATATTTGTTACCCATCTTGTTACTTTTTCAGAAGCATAGACGACTTCCTAGTTTTACTTTTAATCGCCAATATTGAAATTACAATACTGAGTCAGCAAACATTTTGGATCTTCAATTAAACGTTAAAAAGATATTGCTAATGAGTGATAAAATAGGATCTTTTGGTTTAAACATTATGGAAATGTCATTCTGGTGTAAAAAACCTACATAGTCTATACTTAGAAATGTTATATTAAATTTTATAAAAAGAAACACACACAGTGATTTAGTATCTGATAATGAATAAAAACATAATAATAATAACAAACCTTCAAAAATTGCTTGAATCACAACTATTCAATTATATTCGTTTTTAAATGAAAAATTTTCATTAAATTAATTTTTCATTTTTAAAAATTCAATTATATTCATTTTTTTAATTCAGACATTTTTCACTTTTTTAAAAATTTTAATTCAATTAAATTTTTTAAATATGTTTAGCAAGAAATAAGTTGTCCTCTTAAGGTATCCGACTACGTTCGGAAACGTGATTTTAAAAAAGCGCATAAATGGATAATTTTCATGATATTTAGTGTCTCTCAGATTAGAATACATGCATAAAATTGTTTTAAGGACATTCCGACGAAAAAAAAAATTTAAATACAATATTCTGGCAAAAAATTAACTTAGAATAATCTTTTTAATTTAATCTTTTTTCTTTTTTCAATCTTTTTTCGTCTACGAAAAGGCATTTTATTTTATTTCAAAATCTTATAGTTTGAACATTTTTTCTTTCTAAAACAGTTTTTCTTTTTATTTTACATGAAATAGAAATAAATTTATAGTGATTTAAAAAAACACACCCACACACATTGCTCTTTGCAAAAGGACAGTAGATTAAACTTTAAATGAGTTTTTCTCAAATTATATATGTTTTCGAAAGAAACCTTTTACCAGATACACGATATCTTAAGAACCAAACCAGATAACGTTTGAAAGTAATTTTGATTATACAATTTTTTTCATAAAATGGACCATAAGTTGTGTTGTACGTTAAATATTGTTTTTATTTAGGGCAGTTTTTATAAAGAAAAAACTTCAAAAATATCAAAATTCTTATATTATTATGTATAATTGTCTGTAATTTTTTTGTATTTTAATATTTCTCTTAGATTTTGGCTCATTTTGAAAAGCACCTTAATATGTATAAAGAAAATTATGATAATTGTATTAAAGATTTTTATACAGTGTTTCCCGTTTTAGTAAAATTTAAGTAAACTTTCCTTGACAACAACCACTTTTTTTAAATGTACAATATTTATTTAAAATTTTTTATGTGTTTACAATTTTTCTTACCTTACTAATAGAACGTATCAATGCGAGTCAAAGACACATCTTTCAAATATTTTTTAGTGAATATCGAGCCCCAAAGGAAGTTTGCTTGGGCCAATAATATTCAACATTTTACATAAATGACATACCTACTTATCCTCAGGACCAGCCTCAACATTTATGCGGGACGATACATGCATAGCCAAGACACACAAAAAATCACAAATACATTACTAAATGCTAAACAATCATTTTACAACTCCTAGAAACTTTTCTTTTAATACATGGAAAATTAAAACTTTTAAAATTGACAAAACTGTTGGCGGTTCTGTTTACAAGGAAAGAAAATCTGCAAAATACCCCCAACACTATACCCACACCACTACAATGGTCTCAAAACACAGTGTACCTAGGACTATTACTGGATAATAAACTCACTTGGAACAACACTTTACATATGCGCAAATAAATTCCGAATGCTCTAAGACTAATAAAAACCCCTTAATATGCCGGAATTCTCAATGACTACTGAAAATAAAGTATTTCTACACAGCCGTCTTGCGGCCCATATTGAGTTATGGTTGTCCTGTGTGGGGATACGCCGCCAATGAAAAAATTTTAAAAAGCTTGATACCTCCCAAAATAAAACTATTCGAATGATTGTAAAAGCAAATATGTATATGAGAAATTTGATATTTATAAAGCACTTAAAATTCAACTTTAAAAATTTTATCAAGAACTAGCAACCAAATTCTTCGACCCCTTCCACTTACTAATAACAGTCATATACAAATCTCGAAAATTATGTTTCCTCTGATAATACCAGAAGACCGAGGAGAATTCTCCGGGCCCCTATAACCCCTCCAAATATAAATGATATCATTTGCTTGGCAAATGATCTAGTAAATTTAAAACTTTTAAAATTTTTCAAACTTTTCTTTTTACTTTAATTATTCGGCTTACCCACACAGGCAATCTCCCTTTCAATTTTTTTTTCTCATTAACTTGGGGGAGCCAATCTAGAGCCAGATCACTTTCCCCATAGACAATCACAGGACCAGCTCTCAGCCACTCAAGATTGCATCTCCCGACCAGAACTTTTCCTCACAGTGCCTTGTAACCCTCCCTCTCACCACGTCTAAACGCCAATCGGATGCTCCCTCTCATCAAGGCTGCTACTATCTCAGGCATCATTCACTCTATGATATGGGATGGACTCTTCCCCGAGCCATGTTCATGACATCCAGCGACTACTCGTCTCTCAATAAAGAAAATCAGACATCATGCTGAATTCAAGAAACTGTCAGTGACCTATTTTGGCTATTGGGTGCGAAATGTTTGAAAGAAATCTTTTTCTTGTTTTAATATAATCACTTATTTCATAAACAGAGCGTTTATTTGCATAATGTCTCCTACAACAAGAATTATTATTATTTTTTTTCTTTTGCTTGATTATTTGATTCACACGTATTACTTTAAAGACTGTACTAATGTAATCCATAAGATAAGCGCATTTTGCACAATTCCCTCAATGTTAAGGATAAACATATTGAGACATCTTTCTAGACATTTTTCTACGATACTTTTCTAGTTTTGCTTAAAACAATCTCATAATTTAGGTCTACATATAGTATATTCTAGAAGAGCATTTTACATACTACATTCTAGGGGGGGGATTAGTGATGAAAATTATGACTCAAAATTAAGTCACAAATATTGAAAGTTTGAGAATCACTGATATTTGAAAATAAATTGTAAACTATCGCAAAATTTAATGCTTCTTTGAGGATGCAATTTATTACCTTTTTATTTTACATTTTAGTCATTTACAGCATCCAATAACCAAAAATTCACGCGAAAAATATAATTTTCTCTTGATATACCTAAGGTAAGAGTAACCATTTTTGCTTTATTTATTATTCATAGTTTTTAAAATATATTCAATAGTTGTTTTTCCATTTGTATCTTTTTTCTCATACCAAGTTGTTCTTACTTTAAGTAGTGGAGATTTTTATCATAAGAAGATTTTTTTTCCTTGATTTTTACTTTACTTATTTCCTTTATTTTATTTTCTCCTTAATTTTTAACTGAGAACCGTTGTATTGCATATGATAAGCTCATATTGTTTGACTTCCATATCAATATTAAGGATTACCCTAAATTTATTTCCATGCTACCAATTTTTTAACATTTTCCAAATAGTAAGTTAAAGCTCATGCTCTGTTTACAAAAACTGACAAGAATGAAATCGGTAAAAATTATGTTACCCTTTTTCCATTCTATGTGTATTTTGAAATAACATTTAAATTTTTCGATGTTGAAATTTTGTAATGTTGAGTCAGTTGTTTAAAATGTTATTTGTTTTTTTGTTTTCCTTAAAATAATAATAAAAAAAAAGTTAATTTTTTTCTTATATAAAACTGAAGTACTATTGAAGAAAAATTTCTAGAATTGCGCAATGCTTGGAATCAGCTCGTCGAGTGTCGTTGATTGACATGACATATTTCTGGAACAATTAAATCATTTTCCTTTACTTTCTGTTAAGGCGATATGGTACCATCTTTAAAAAATTTTTTATTTTTAATATTTGATATTTGGTTTTAATTGTATTTTATAAAGGTTAATATTTAATAATAATTCCATACAAAAAAATTTTAATTTGTTGCAAAATGTTTGTAAAATTTAAAGTTTTTAAATTTTTTTAAACATTTTTTAAACCCCTAAGGCTTTTTTAAATATGTTTCTTTTCTTTCAAAAATTTTTTTCCAAGTACCTTATAATATACTACATAAGACTGTGAATGGGTTTTTTTTCTGCTACTGCTCTTTAATTTTTTATTATTTTTTTATAGTTAAACTTACAAAAATTCTCGAAAAAACATTAATTTTGATTTTGAAATTTTTTAGAAAAAGTACTAAACATGTTAGAGCTAATTCAATGCACAGTTTTACAAAACATACATTTCAGAACATGTATAAAAAGTTTCACAAACCCTTACTTCAATTATCAAAAAAGCCTTAGGGTTTTGAATAACAGTGAATGTACAAAAATTCAACAAGGAGAAAAATGAGTTTAAAGTTTTCATTTCTTAAATAGCATGATAAAAAATTCATCCAATAATCTGAAACTTTTATGTAATGTTAATTAGTTTGTTTCAAACTGCTTACCACAATTTTTTTTAAAAATTTACAAGAATAAAAGAATATACTTGTATAATGAATATATAAACAAAATGGTCAATATTTCATAAAACGTTATCTTAACAATTTTTAAAAAAATTACACACCCATTTTACAGTTTATTTCATGCACAGTTCTATACTACTATAATAAACAACATGTACACAAATATTCATACTCTTTTTTTCCATAATTTTAAAAGCCTTAATATATTCACAAAATCCATAGGCTCTTCCAAAATTTACTTGCAAAACATTTTTGCAAGTATTACATAAGTATTTTTAAAAGATTTGTTAATGCATTTTTATCAATAATGACGTATGTTGGAGATCTGGATATACCAATATATTTTTAATCCAAACGAGAAAAGTATTGCATTCTTCTTCAAGTTTTGCACACCTCAAGTTAGTGTTTTGAGAAACTTCTGAACTTGTCTTAGCATCTGAAAACCACCTCTTCAAAGCTTTCGTTGTGGCAGATTTAGTATGTTTTTTAGGCCTAGGCATGTTAACTTTTAAACTTTTTGGAGAAATCATCAAATTCCTTGTCGTAAAGCAACTTTTCTTACTCTTCAGAACACAGAGTACAAAAATATAGTTAAATTTGTAGGAACAGAACTGCAAAGAAAACGCAGTAGAATAACTCTCATATAATCAAAACAAAACAATTATTTCATTTCGGTTTAAACACTCATCAGCGTGGAGTAAAAAAAAATTAGTTCCTTATTTATCAGGCTCTTTTCTAGCAGACGATCTGAAAAGTGGGCGTGGCAGCTTTGTTTAGTCTACTGACATGCAGCAAATATGGATAAATAACTGAATAAAAAATATAGATAAAACTCTGAAATTTTGCAGACACATTAAGAAGGATTAAAAGCATCATATATAAGCCAATAAAAAAAATCGATAGTTTGATGATTTTTAGGGAACCATATCGCCTTAAACAACATTTATTTCGTCTAGTTTCGGAATCATTGAAATATGCCTATAAGAAAGAGGTAATTTTAAATACAGTAAATTATGTTCTGCGGACAGAAGAAAAGAGAAATTAATTTTGAGATAAACTGCAGGGTATGAGAACATCATTCCAAAAGCGAGCACACGATATTTAGAATTTCACCATCCATCACACTCAAACAAATCTGCATTTAACCACTCTTTTCGTTTAAATTATAATTTATCATTTTTCAAACATTGTCAGATATTTTTCGCCATGTTTAAAGCTTGAAAAAAGAGTGGAAATGGCAACAACACAATGGTCAATTTCGACAAAACCAATTACGCCAGTTGGGAATCTACATTGGTGACAAATAATCTAGGTTCACTGCTAAAACAACTTTCAGTTCCTTTACTTGACTGGAATGAATATTTTTTATTACCACAAAATATTCTGATCCGGAATACGAAACACATGTTTAATGTCATTTTAAAATTTAATGTTATTTTGACACCTTTCTGCTTAAGATAGTATATTGGCTTAAAGATTAACCAATACTCAATATATAAAAAATACAATTATTGATGAACTACTATTTTGTGTGAATGAAAAAATAATTCTATAGTTTTTAATAAAGACCGCACAATGAGATTTCAATGCTTCTGAAATATTCTTCAGAATCATATAGGACTTCATCCAGATTTTGTCAGTTCATTATGTCTATACCGATCCGGTTGTTCAAGCAATTACGCTGATAAATTTTGGTTGTTTTAAGTGAATGTATTTCGATGACTCCTGTAGCAAGCCTTTCAGACGATTTTCTTCCAGATCCAATTTCAGTTTCTGAAATTTTAAATATTTTTGAAAAGGAAAAAAGATATTAGTAACTTCATTACAAAATTAGCTATTAAATATACAGTCTTCCTATTGTAGCTTTTAATGAATTTAAATGTAAAGAGTATTAAAA